>CAUYRH010146479.1:0-16762 GCA_963574655.1 Perodicticus potto | reverse complement strand
CCAGCCAGGTCTCCTCTCGGCTCACTCCCCTCTCACCACTCCCGAGCCGGAAAACCAGCACAGTTCAGCAACAGTTCAGTCTGTGCCCGTCCACACCCCTCAAGAAAATCTCCCAGAATCTGGACTCTGTGGGGGACAGGCCTCCAGACCTCGGGGTGAGAGTGGAGGGGAACACCACAAACTCCGACTTGCAGGTAGAGAGTATATACAGTTTTATGCCTGGCTGGAGAGTGCCGTGGCACCCTAGAAGGGGAAGGAGGTTTGGTTTTTAGAAGGTCTCTCCGGTGGGGTAGAATGGGAAGACATCCGGACTCTGCTTGCTTGTTTGTATGGAGGTATGGCGAACCTCCTTCATGGGGGAGGGGACTCCCGTCTGCTTGGTGATGTGCTGTGTTTGCTCTGTTTCTCCTTTTTGTTTGTGTCCTCAGGGTCTCAGGTCTCCCCAGCAGGGTTGATGTGCACTCCATGACCTTTTCTTTTGGCTCAGATCCAAACCATCGGCTTTCTTGCTGAGTTTCTGTTTTTTAATGCTCCTTCTGGACGGGAACCTCTGTGGAAAGCTGGCTACAGATCGCCATCTTGGCTCCTTTTTCTCAGATTTAACTTTTACAGAAAAAAGTCATAAATTGGTTTTTAATTTATAATTTTAATTGTATTAAATTCAAAGGTGAAAAATAACCTGGGGAGGAAGTCAGGAGAATAATTACCTTTGTGTGAGTTGCTGTTTAGGAGCTTTTGGGTGCTAGAAATTCTCTGTACTTTCATCAGAGTAGTAGCTGCATGTGTATTTGTTAAAAGTTTGCAAATGTTCTCTTCACATGTGTAAACTTTATTGTTTGTAAGATATATCACAATAAAAAATAATCAGTATCCCAAAACAGTTTATGTGATATTTTCTTTCTTTATCTCTTAATTCAGAAATACGTATTGACCTATGTTCTCTTTCTGGCATGACATACAGGGCCACAGATGATGTTAACATTTTGTCATATTCTCATTGGTTTCATCAAGGCAATGAAATAAAAAAAATGGTTACTGATTTAAATTAACAAATGAATATGACACGTTTGCTAAAAAAAAAATCCTCCTGCAATCCTTGAATGTCATCCCACTGATAGGTACATGAAGATCTTCAGTAGAGAAGTGACTCTTTGGATTTCTCAATTTGAGGTGTGAAGGAAATATACTTGTGAAGGAAATATACTTTTGACTACCTCTCCTTCCTAAACTTGGAGCCTTCCGGGGCTTATCCCAAGATCCTCCTAAATGGGGAGACAAGACTTATTTTGTAAATATCATATTAGGAATACAAACAGTTCATTTTGCCTGTGTTTTTTTCAAAAAGCAGTGAAGTAATACATGTACATAATTTTTCTTTAACTTGGAAAAGATCGTTGTATTTTTATAGTCCCTCAAATATTTTAAATGAAATATTTAAGACTGTTCAACTGAGTAAAATGTTTGCATATTAGAAAGGAAAGGAAAGAGATATGATTCCTGCTCCAAATAACTTTATTGTAGGAAAAAAATAGATAAGGACAGGTGAGCAAAACTGCTTAATTAACACTCACCAGACAAATCACAGTCAACAAAAAGACATCAAATTCAACTACAGGGTGTTCATAAAAAAAGTTTTTACTTTTTTGAGGGAACTAGAGAACAGTCTCTTTTTATAGTTGGAAAATACTATGAAGAGATATTTATTTGATTAAGAAAGAAATTGAGACCTCTGGAGATTAAGTATATAAATGAGAAAATGAAGAGAAAAATACTGCTGTGATTATAGAACAAATGTGTGTCTACAATAAATGTAGTCTAAATTTTTTTCTTGGAGAGAAAAGAGACAAGCAGAATACCTAAAGGCTACCAATAATACATTTTCTGATAATAGGCAAGAAAAATATTCCAGGCAGCTGCAAAAGTCATATAGCATGATTGATAGTGAAGGGGAAAAGAAATTCACATTTATTTACTACTCCCTATGGGAAAGATATGATAAAAATATTAAGCAAAGAAATAAAAGCATTTTATACAAAAATGGATGAAGTTCTTTACCTCATTGGAATAAAAACATAAACTCCCAATATCAACAAGTTTTCACTTTATTGTTTTATTTTCCTTGATAAAATTAAACCTTAAAGAGTTTAAACAGGCCAACCATGGAGAAACAAAAACAAACAAACAAAAAAAGGTGGGGGAAAGAGGACAGAAAGAAGAAATGTGAAAAGGAAGAAAGGAAAGGAAGAAAGAATGGAGGAAGGGAGGGAGAGGAAAAGAAAAAACAAAGGAAAAATTGTCAACACAAGAGTCTATATCCAACAAAAATATCCTCTAAAAATGAGAGTAAAATAGAGTCATTTTCAGATAAATGAAAATTAAACACTAATAGAAATTCTTTAGGGTAAATAAAAATGTTTCCTTACAGAAATCTGACTGTACAGGATATAATGATGAACACTGGAGACTATCAATATAGGACAATAAAGTCTGGCTTGTCCCTGATATAGTTTGAATGTTTGGTCTCACCAAATCTCATGTGGAAATTTGCTTTTCAATGTTGGAGTTGGGGCCTGGTGGGAGGAGTTCTGGGGGTGGGGGCAGATCCCTCATGAACGGCTTCATGTCCTCCCTGAGATAATGAGTGAGTTCTCACTTAGTTCACTCAAGGAGCCTCGTGGCTCTGCCTCTCTCTCTTGCTCCTTCTCTTGCCATGGGACATGTGTACTCCCTGTTCTTTCACCTTGATTCGAAGCTCCCACAAAGCAAATGCTTGTGGGATGCTTGTGGGATGCTTCCAGAAGCAAATGCTTGCGGGATGCTTCTTGGAAGGTCTGCAGTACTGTGAGCCGAATTAATCTATTTTTTAATCAATTACCCACCCTCGGGTATTCCTTTATAGCAGCACAAAACAGAATAATATATTCCCTTGACTTGTTTAAATGTCATTATCTGCTTAAAGGAAACATTATATCATTGCAATGTTTGATGTATAAGCATATGGTAGAAAAAATATGATAATAAGTAAGGGATAGTAAAGAAAGTTGAATTATGTTATCAAAATATTCTTCCATTTGTCAAGTGTGAATTTTGAAGGATGTAGTATATAAACAGTTAACAGAGTAATTCAGGTAACTAAGAAAGAACATTTTAAAATCTAGTCCAACCACACAATTACAGAGAAATTTATCTCACAAACCAACTATGGACACAAAGTGGAACAAAACATCAATTGGTGAAATACAATGAAAATAAATAACAAAAGTAATCTGGAAGAGATAAATAAAACTAGGTTGGGAAAACAGAAAAAAAAATTAATATGGCAGTAGTTTAAAATCAAAATATATCAAAAACAAAATTCAATATGTACAAGTCAAATAGCTAAAATGTGATTAAGGATTGATGATTTTACCAAGATAGTGAAATAGAACTTTCCATCACTTGTCTCCCCTGAAGAAACCTCAGTTCGAACAACTATGTGTGCATAAATATATCTTCACTAGAGCTGAGGAAACTATGAATGAGAGATTACAGCATCTGTTATAGCATAGAAATAAAGAAAAAGGTATTATTAGCAGCAGGAACGTTAGTTGTATACTTACCTATTTCACTGCTCCCCAAACCCAAGGCAGTCCAGTGAGGAATGAGATACTCTCCACCTGAGAGAAGGAGAAGGAAGTGTGTCCTGGAGTTTGCTTTGGCTCTTGACACCAGGCTCAGCCCAGTAAAACCCGACACAAGGTAGAGTGTCCAGATGATACCAGGCTTCAGACTGGTACTTGAAAACTGCGCCTCCTGGTGGTCAGATCCCACAACCACAGGTCCAAGGCCTGCTCAGCAAACTTGTCCTCTGGGCTCACCCCACTGCCTGGCTAAACCCAGCAGCACCACATTCTGAACTGCCCCCAGAACCAGGAGAGCCCTTGCAGTAATAGTCATCATGCCATCCCTGTTAGATCTAGCCTCAAGGCTGGCGCCTATTCCCCCATGTTTCAAGTTTGTGTTTGTAGACTAAGTCTTCAGCCTGTTTGGGTGCAAGGAAGAATCCTGCAGCCCTAGGCCATACACTGCCTGGCAGACTTGGTCTCTGGACCCATCAGAGAACCTGACCCCATGGCCCTAGGCTGACCTCCAGTGCCAGACTCCAGGACTACGCCAGGACT
The DNA here is from genome assembly GCA_963574655.1 of Perodicticus potto. NCBI lineage: Eukaryota > Metazoa > Chordata > Mammalia > Primates > Lorisidae > Perodicticus > Perodicticus potto. The sequence continues at coordinate 12,602 of CAUYRH010146479.1, read as the reverse complement.
AGGTTGGCCTCAGCAACACCAAGCTACAGATCACCTCTATCACCTGGCTGTCTCCCATAGATCCAGGCTTTAGGTCCATCCCAGGACCAGAATTTCACATGCAAATATGGTTGTCAAGTGAACAGGTTTGTGCCCAGCTTCAACACCAGAATTTTTGCCTCAGTCTCCAGGCCCATCCCAGATTTTAAACCAACTTAGAGCCAGGTCAACCTACAAAGGCCCAGGCATCAGGCTTGCTCTAGCAACAGGTCATCCCTCCTGGATTCAGACACCAGAATGACACAGACACAGACTTTAAGCCTGTACAGGGCTTGGTCTCTGTGGCTTAGCACTCCAGAAGACCCAGAGTCTAGATGTGCCCCAGTGGGCCAAAGGTTGAGGCCGATCTGAAAAAGCCTCATCACTGCTCTAGACACACTGATCTAGCTTCTGATGCCCACGTTGGACACGATCACCCCAGGTCCTAAGCAAACCCACATGGACCCAATTCCCAGACCAGCACTCACACAGTCAGGCTCCAGGCTGGTTCCCAGAGCCTTAGCCTAGGCAATCCCCTGTGGCTCCTGCAGTGGGCCAGCGTATGCTGTCTCAGGCTTCAGAAAAGCCCCTATATACCCAGAATGTATGTCTGCTCCAGTATCAGACAGGCCCAGGCTCATGTTAGTCCACTTGGTCACAATCTCCAGAGGACTCAGGGTCTAGGCCTGCTTTCCTAGATACAAGGTTTAGGCTCACCTCGGTAGACCCTAGGCCAGGCTAGCCCCTATGAACTAAGACTCCAGGTAAAAAGCCTTCAGATCAAGGGTGTGTACCAATTTCTGTGTATCCAGTATCCAGCCCTTTCCCCATGTACTCAAGTTGCAGGCCTACCCTAGCCCCTGTGGGCTCAGATTCATGGCCCAGCACAGTGCCAGTTCATGAATTATGGGTCTGGGTGTCAGGGTAGCCCCACAATAAAGTTTCAAGTCCTTCCCTTGCAAACCCAGGCTCCAAGTCAACCATCATCCCCATTCAAATGGTACACATTAGTGAACCTGGGCTCAGGGTCACTGAAGATCCAGGCACCAGGACTGGCCACCTGCTGACTCTGGCACTAGGCCAGCCTAACTAAAAACTCGGGTTGCAAGCCTGCCATCACCAACACCAGACAACCTTCCCAGAATCTCTGAATAGACTAATTTGTAAAAGGTATTCCAAGACAAATCTAGCCTGTAAAAACTGGAATAATTCCCAACTTTTAAAAATAGACACTAGCAGTATAAGCCAAAAGGAAAGAAAAAAAGGAGACATATATAAACCAAAATAACACTATAATCTCCCAGTAGCTGATCTGAAAAAAAATGGAGATATATGAAATCACTGAAAAAAGTTCAAAACGATTATTTCAAGAAAACTGAGCAGATTCAAGAAAATCCAGAGAAACAATTCAATGAAATTAAGGAAACAAACAAAAGGGACAAAAAGGAAAATTTAACAATGGACTTTAAATTATTGAAACAAACAAACAAAGAAAAGATATGGAAATTCTGGAGATAAAAAATACAATAAATGAAATGAAAAATGTAATAGTATTAACAATAAAAGGGATCAAGCAGATCAAAGTACCTGTGAATTCTAAGACAGGTTATTTAAGAATATATAGTCAGGAGACAGAAAAAGAAAAAGAAGTAAATAAACAGAAATGAGAGCTTATAGGATTGATGGAACAACATACAAGGAGCAAATGTTTGGGTTATAGGAATTCAAAGTAAAGAAGACAAAGGGAGAAAGCTTATTTAATGAAATAATGGCAACAAGCTTACCAAATCCAGGGAAAGATACAAATATCTAGATACACAAAAGTTAAAGGTCTCTACTTTAGAGATTCGAGCCAAACAAAAAGTAATAAATAACATTCTATAATCAAATTGTCAAAATTCAAAGACACAGAGAGAATCCTAAAAGCAGCAAGGATAACAGAAACAAATAACACATAAGAAGGATTTAATAAATCTAGCAGCAGATTTCTCAGCAGAAACCACGCCGTTCCAGAGAGAGTGGGATGACATATCAAAATAATAGAGATGTACGGGAAAGCTTAGTCAACCAAAAATAATGTATCAGTGAATCTGTCCTTCCAAAGTGAAGAGAGAAGTGTTTTCCCATACAAACAAAGTTGAGGGAGTGCATTACCACTAACACTGTTTAAAAGAAATGCTAAAGGGTGGCGCCTGTGGCTCAAAGGGGTAGGGCACTGACCCCATATGCCAGAGGTGGTGGGTTCAAACCCAGCCCCAGCCAAAAACTAAAAAAAAAAAAAGAAAGAAAAAAGAAATGCTAAAGAAGAATTTAAAACGTCCCCATTTGCTTATGACATGATCTTATTTTTTTAGTTTTTAATTTTTAATTATTATGAATATATGTGTATATATATATTTATGGAGTAAGTGTGATATTTTGATACAAGTATACAATGTCTAATGACCAAATTTATCACTTCAAGTGCTTATAATTTCTTTGTGTTAGGAACATTCCAATTCTACCACTCTTAGTTATTAGAAATACAACAAATTATTGTTAACTATAATTGCTGTTCTGCTGTGCTACTGAACAGTAGGTCTTATTCTTTCTCACTAAATATATTTTTGTAGCCATTAACCGTCCCTCTTGGGTTCCCAACAGAGGGGAAGAAGTAGGCCACAAAGTTATCTTTCTTGAGCTGAGAGAAGGGGGTTTAGACGAACCAGCAGAAGGACTCTGACATGACAGACAAGCTGTTTTGACATTCCCCCAAAGGATCACAACAGCTCTCCAGGAAGGAATCCAATCATAAGGAAAGTGTTGAAATACCAGAGATGGAACTCAAAATATGAATGGGAATATGAATGGCATTAATGAGAAAGTTGAAAACCAAAACAAAACAAAAAATAATTCAGGACACGAATGCAAAGTTCATTGATGAGAAAACATAATATAAGAATATAATGCAACGGATCTTCTGGAAAGGAAATAGTCAGCCGAGGTTATTCTAACTGCAGTTTTTTTCTCTATTTGCAATAACTACATTTGAAATTACAGGCATGAAGAATTGTTTTTAAATGAGATGTTCACCACTGAAATAACTGAAAATATTAACAGGCTTTTATAATTTTCTAGTACTAAAATGTTGTTTTTAATAGTGACTGCCTGCTGTGGTTATTTGAATCCCTACAGAGTTCCTGTTATAAATATTGTTTTTTTCACTACAAGGAGAGGGAGATACGGCTACGGAGAAACTATTTTCAAGTTAATAACATTTTTTTTTCAATAAAACAACAGTTGGCTCTAGAGAAATGTAATGTAGTCTTATAAAATTGAATTGTTGTGAAATAAATTTTTAAGAATTATGCAGCATGCTTTTTAATAATGCTCCCAAAGTACATTTTTAGAGATTCATGGTATTGCAGTTTAGAAACCAACTTGAGGTAGGCACTAAGGTGGTGTGGTCCCTTTAGCACTGTGCTCCAAGCATTTGTTGATTGAACGCCACCAGCATCCCTAATCTACCAACACTGTAGTTGATTTACAAACATAAGTGTCCTATATTACTTGTCTTTAATTCTGGGATGTATTTATAAACAACTTTGCAAATAGGTCATGTCAAATGGAGAATTGTTTTCTCAGGTTACATAAGACAAAATTCTGAGACCCACTCTTACAGGAAAACAATGCATGTGATTAACAAAATCAGATTAGTAAGTTCTGTGACAGATAATATGTGAATATAAATATTTTTTCTCCATATTTCTATTTTCTGTGAAATATTCTGGAAATATGAGAGAGCTCTGAAGAGTAGAAATAAAAGTCTGAGTTATCAAAACAGACTGAGGTTAAATATTCCATTTTATTAGCTTTAGACAATATAAAAACACACAGTATGTTGTAAATATTAATGTTCATAAATGGAAATTCATAGAATTTATGTATAAACATACTTTTTGATATATTTTAACATGTATTTAATATGTATATTTGTACAATCAACAATGCCATCTCTCAAGACCTGAGTTAATTCATTTTCAGATAATGCTTATGACTTCATTTCAGAATTAGAGGGAAGACATAAGGTAGACTGTCAGTAAATTTTGACGTTTCAGAGATTACTACTATGCTTGGGGTTAGATATTAGAAGGACAGCAAAAGAATAAATGAAGAACAAAACCAGTGTTGTTAGAATTCACCGGTGACATTGATTCTGAAATTATTTCCAGAAGAACGCACAGAAAAAGAATGTGTTAAAAGATGATAAATATAAGGCCCCATCTAAGACTCAAAAATTGTATAAAACCAAACTACTTTCTGTAATCAAAAGAATCATTAGTGGATACAAGAATTAAAGCAAATACCCTTCACAATAGGAGAAGATATTTACATGTTATGAATCTGACATCAGGCTAATAACCACATTCTACAGAGTACTCAAACTAATCTGCAAGAAAAGAGCAAAAAATCCCATTTATCATTGAACAAGAGACACAAATAAACCTTCTCCCAAGAAGACAGAGAAATGGACAGCAAACACATGAAAAAAACATGCTCATCATTCCTAATCATCAGAGAAATGCAAATCAAAGCCATTTTGAGATATTACCTCACCCCAGTGAGATTGATCCACATCACATAATCCCAAAGCAATACTGCTGGTTTCGATGTAAAGAGAAGGGAACACTTATGCACTGTTGGTGGGACTGCAAATTAGTACAGCCCTTTTGGAAAAAAGTATGGAGAATTCTCAAGGAGCTAAAAGTAGACTTTCCATTTAATACTTCAATCCCATTACTAGGTATCTACCTAGAAGAAAAAATTCATTTTACCTTTAGAACATTTGCACTCAAATGTTTATCACAGCTCAATTCACAGTCACCAAGACATGAAAACAACCCAAGTGTCCATCAACTCACAAATGGATAAATGAACTATGGTATATGTATACTATGGAAGACTATTCAGCCACAAAAAATGAGAACTTTCCATTTTTTTGTATTGACCTGGATGGATATGGAGAATATCCTCCTAAGTAAAGTATCACAAGAATGGAAAAGCAAGTATCCAATGTACTTAATACTAATATAAAACCAGCAGCTGAGTAACGACATGCCCATATGAGTGAAAAACAGAATCCCATTCAAGTGGGGGGAGAGGGGTGAAGAGAGAGGGTTTGTAAGCTATCAACTAATAGGAACAATGAAGGGTAAATGACACACTTCCTGGGTGAGCTACAACTTGGACTTTATCTAACAAACAATGTATCCTAATGGTTTATACCCTTGTATCAATCTGAATTTTTTTTTTAAAAAGAGTCATTATCGTGACAATAGCTCAGGCCCCCGTTATTAGGCATTTTAGTCTCTAAAATCCTTCTAAGACAGTATTGACAAGGTTCAGTTGGGAAGAATAAGATTTGGTGGTCTATTGCATAACATGCTGATTACAGTTAATAAGAATGTATTTCATACTCAGTACTGCTAAAGAGTAGATTTTAAATGTTCCCAACATGAAGAAAAGTATACAAGGTGATGGATATATTAAGTAGCTTGATTTAATCATTACACAACACATACAGTCATGTATCACATAATGACCTTTTAGCCAACAACAGATTGTGTGTACAATGGAGTTCCCATAAAATGATAATGAATTTACTATGCATTACATTCCTATGCCTAGTGATGCCATAGCTGTCCTAACATCCTAGCAGAACACATTACTCACGTGTTTGTAGTGATGCTGGTTAAACAAACATACTGAGCTGAACTGTGTGTAATATTTGATATTAAAACTGTGTTACTAGTTGTATATTCGCTAAAAGTAGAAGACAGTAATATTGATCCTTCTGCCTGGTATAGGCCTAAGATAATGGGTGTGTTGTGTCTTACATGCTATCAAAAAATAGTCAAAAAAGCAACAAAAAGTTAAAATAGAGAAAAAGTTTATGTAATAAGGATATAAAGAAAAATACTTCTGTACAATGCATTTATATTTTATGCTAAATGTTATTGCAAAAGAGCCAAAAATTTAAACAAAAATATTTGTAAAGTAAAAATGCTACAGTAAGCTAACTTATTAGTAAAGAAGTAACTTTTTTTTAAATTTAGTGAAGCCTATGTATACAGGTTTTATAAAGTCCAGAGTAGCTTACGACATAGGCCTTCACTCATAGTCACTCACCGCTTACCACTGACTCACTCTGAGCAATTCCTAGTCCTGAAAGATTCATTCATGGGAAGTGGCCTATACAGGGAGCATTAGCCCATTTGCCTTGCTATAAAGAAAATCCCTGAGGCTGGGTAATTTATAGAGAAAAGAGATTTCTTTGGCTCATGGTTCACCTGACTGTACTGGACTCATGGGGTCCACATGTGCTTCTGGTGAGGGCTTCAGGGAGTTTCCAATCAAGGTGGAAGGAAGGTGAAGGGGGAAGAGGTGTGTTCCATGATCAGAACTGGAGCAAGAGATGGTGCCAGGTGATTAGCAGTCATGTGGGCTCATAAAAGACAAGAACTCACTAAATATGACAAGGGGGGTACTAAGCCATTCATGAAGGATCCACCTTCATGACCCGAACACCTTCAACCATGTCCTGCATTCAACAACAGGGATCAAATTTCAACATGACATGTGGGTGGGCCAAAGATCCAAACCACATCACAGCTGTACTACTTTTTAATCTTTTACAGAGTATTTTTACTGTAGTGTTCTTTCGTCTAGATACACAACTACCTAGCATTGTCCTGTAATTGCCTACCCTCCTGCATTCAGTACAGTAACTTACTATACAGGTCTGTAGCCTGGAGAAATAGGTCCCACCACATGGCCTAGGGGTACAATAGTTTCTACCCTCTGGTTTGTGTGGGTGCTCTCTGTAATGTTCATATAACAACAGAACCACCCAACTACATACTTCTTGAACATATTCTTATCATTAAACAATGTATGATGCACATATATCACAACATCACATTATATCCCATAAATATATAAAATTATTATTTTTCAAAAATGACTTAAAATTATATTTTCTGAAAAAGCCTTACTTTATAGAAGTCCTAGTAGTTTCATAAAGTGAGGGCTAGGACCCTCCAAAGAGCAATCTTACATAAGCACACAGTCATAGAAATACAAATTTCAAAAGCAGAAGTATAATTATTTATATTTATATATTACATGGCAGTATATTTATAAAATTCAATACAATCAATAATTAACATAACAAGTAAAGAGTAGAGCAGACTATGAAAAGTTTACCAAAGTCCATTGGTATAAGTGCAAACTAAAATCAGATTATTTAATGCATGCTAAAATATTAAATACAAATGTTATTTATCATTATTATTATTTGGGATTCATTCAGGGTACAAAGAATTAGGTTACACTGATTATTTGTTAGGTCAAGTCCCTCTTAGAATTGTGTCCTGCTCCCAAGAGGCTTGCCACACACGGTAACCTCTCCTTTTCTTCCTCCTCTCTCTCTGCTCCTTCATTCTCCCATCCTCCACCCTGAATTGATTTGACTTTTTATCTTATGTGGGTATGTGTTAGATCATCTACTGAGTTCATATTAGACTTGAGTATATTGGAATCTTGCTTCTCCATTCTTGTGTTCCTTTACTAAGAAGAATGTGTTCCACCTCCATCCAGGTTAATACAAAAGATGTAAAGTCTCCATCTATTTTAATGGCTGAATAGTATTCCATGGTGGAATTATACGTTAATCCATTCCTGAGGTGGTGAATAGTATTCCATGGTGGATTATATGTTAATCCATTCCTGAGGTGGTGGGCATTTAGATTGTTCCCGCATTTTGGCAATTGTAAATTGAGCTGCAATAAACAGTGTAATGCAAATGTCCTATGATAAAAGGATTTTTTTTCTTCTGCGTAGATGCCCAGTAATGGGGATTGTGGGATCAAAAGTGGAACTTAAAATCCAAGATGGCTGAATGTCTAAATAGAATTTTTTTGAGATTTGAGCAGAATATTTAGGGTTTTCATAAAAGAGGTGTACACTCCCTTCTTCACATATTCCATATGTTTGCTGTAGTAATGAATCCAGAAAGGAGACTGGGAAGAATACTCAGGATTTCAGAATATGTTTCTTCTATCTGTATACTGGAGTTTGCAAAGGTGCAATGTTGCTGAAACATCTGACCGTAGAGTTTGCTGGATTGTTTTTTATCTCTTTCTTTTCACACACCTGTCTCTACCATGAAATGTGCTGTGCCTTGATAAAATTGATGTACTGTCTAAAAAAAAAAAAAAAAAAACAAAGGTGGCTGTGCTTTAGGTCCCTTGTAAGAGGCCCACCTCCTGACCTTCTCACAATGGCTGCCCCTTAGCAGCCAGGACCCTCCAAGTCTGGCTGCCCTGCTTGCCACCCAACCTAAGGCAATTCCACTCCAATTACCACCCAAATCTGGCTGCTGTATATTGCTCAAGTCTGCCCACTCTTCCAAGCTTTCTACTCAATGCACAGCTTCTCCCAAGAATGAAAACTATGGAAAGGCTTTCTCCCATATCCAGACCTCTCTGGGGAGGGGGACAGCCATTCCCACCAGCTGTCCATCACTTGCCTAGTGTATCATATCTCTCCCCAGCCGGATCACACACTGTCTCCTGACCTGTCCACCGTGGTCACACCCTGAGCATGATGACTCTGGGTAAGGTCTCTGCTCCAGGTATGGTCGGGTTCTCTTTCTTGCCCCAGTTGTACTAGGAGAGCTCAGACGAATGATCCCTCTGGTCCACCATCTTGCTCTACCCCCCACAAAAATAAATATTAGGTGCACCGTAAGTGTGATCCCGCCAATCACCCTCCCTCCACCCAACCTCCCTCCCACCCTCTTGCCCCTTTCCCCATTTCACATATAGGTCTTAATTCACCTGGAATTGGTTTCTATATGGGAGGATTTAATTGCATTTTTTTGTTCACAATAGATACTAAGTCACTCTGTGACATTCATGGAAAAACCCACCAGTTCACCACTGGTCTGTAATCCTGTATCTGCTGTACTAAAAGCTCAGTGGCTCTGTAGGCCACTGTCCGGGCTTTCTGCAGGCCACTGTCCGGGCTTTCTGCAATGGTCTATTTGTTAATGTCTCAGTAACTTGCACTAATAACTCAGAGCTGGCAGCCCTTCAGCTTTACAATCTTGTCCTTCTGAAGGGCCACGGCTGTGCTTAGCTTTTGCAGTTCCCTTCTAAAGCCTGGAATCGACTCGTTACATTACAGCGTTTATGCTTCAGGTCAGCATAACAACAACCCGATTCTGAGAGAGTCCACATCTGCACAGCATTCACTCGATGGATCATGGTCATGACCCACATCTCCTGTTGGTTTGCTTTTGGTCTTCTTCAGGATATTTGAAACAGACTTCCGTGATCATCTCTTTGAGAGACTCATATAATTTTCTTAGGTATGTATTCTTAGGTAATTTGTACTTTTGTTATTGCAAATTTTTAAATCTGACTTCTGTATGTCATTAGCATATAGAAATACAGTTGATTTTGTATCCAGCTGCTGTGCTAAATTATAATTAATTCTAATACTGTATTTATAGTTTTTTAAATATTTGTAGTACTCTAAATGATGCATCAGAAATTATTCACCCAACCCCGGGGGCTTAAAACAATAATAATCATTTGTTATCTCTTATGGGTTCTGTGGGTCAGGAATTCAGACAGGCAAGAGAGGAAACGGTTGTATTTGTTCAACGATGGACAATGCCCCCAGCTGGAAGGCTGGCGGCTGGGACCATCTGGAGGGTCCCTGCCAGCAGCTCATGTTGCCTGGTCCCTGAGACCTTAGCTGAGGCTGTGGCGGGAACACCCCACGAGGGGAGGCCTCTCATGTGGTCTGGGATTCCTTCCAGCATGGTGGCCAGGCTCCAACAGTGAGTGGAGAGAGAAAAACATGGTGTGGCTTCTGCTGAGACCCCCCGCTTGGGCAGTCACTCATCTCCTTCCAGATTCAAGGAGAGGCCCGGGTTGGGAGGGAGGGGTCTCAGCGACACAGCAGGCAGCAGATGAGATGGCATCACAAGGCCACATTGGAACGTGCCATTTGCCACAGCCCTGGATACAGAGAAAAACCACCTGCAAACAATGACAATTCTGTCTATTCTTTTTACCGACCTTGTCTCTTTTCTTTGCCACGTTACCCTTTAATGCCAGGCCAAACAGAAGGGGTAAAAAGGGACCTCGCTTCCCTCCCTGTCACACAAAGGACACTTAAACTACATTAGTGACAAGGATTTGCCACAGCTTTTTCCCCTCTGCCTTTGACCCCCACAGGCTGTTTTCGGTCTCCTAAGATCCTAGAGAAACTGAGGGAGGGCAAGAATTTTATTCAATGGGCTGATTGAAAAGGACAAGATAGAGTTTATGTGTTTGAATGAGGAAGATCACAGGGCAAGCTCTCTTTGCTAAGTAATAGGGGAAGCTTCAGGAAACAGGTGACAGGCATCGAATTCCAGACAGCTGGCCGTTATTATTGGTAGAGAGCTCTGGTAATTAATCTATCTGTCTTAGTCAGGGTTCTCCAGGGAAACAGAACCAATGGGGAGAGGAAGTGAGACAGAGAGAGAGTCTTCATTGCTATGTGGGCTGAGAAGTCCGTCATCTCTCCTCTACGAGATGGAGACCCAGGAAAGCTGGTGGTCTAATTCAGGCCGAGTCCAAAGGCCTGAGAACAGAGCCAAAGGTGAAATCCTGATCTGAGTCTGCAGTCCCCAGAACCAGGCACTCCAGTGTCCCAGGGCAGGAGAACATGCCAGTCCAGCTCAAGCAGAAAGTCTGAATTCACCTTTCCCCCCTTTTCGTTCCAAGCCCCCAGCAGAGTAGGGGACGCCCCCCTACACTGGTGAGGGGAAATCCTCTTTACTCAGCCCTGCGAGTCAAACGCTGACCTCTTCCAGAAAGACCTGCCCTGATATATCCAGAAATAGTGTTTGACCGGCCATCTGGGGTCCCTTAGCTGGTCCTGTCGACACGTAAAATCAGCCACTGCAGAATCAGATCAGGAAATAGCAGAGGAACTTGGGTCATTACTGACTTCTTCTGGTATAAGAAAACTGTGACTTTTGTCAGAGATAAGTGAAGCCAGACAGTGGTGTGGGCGGATTTTACTCGGTAATAACTATTACATAGGGAAGGAGTCCACTCTACAGAAGGACTGGACATCTGAAAGGGAACATGAGGGGTTGGAAGGGGCTGAGTAGGCTCAGTACAGTCAGAGACATGGAAAATTACAAAAAGCACTGAGGGATCTGAGGTGGTCCCTGTGAAACCCATCTGGATTTTTTTTTTTTTTTGAGACAGTCTCACTCTGTTGCCCGGGGTAGAGTGCCGTGGTGTCACAGCTCACAGAAACTTCAGACTCCTGGGCTCAAGCAATCCTCTTACCTCGGCCTGCGCTATAGGCACCCACCACAATACCTGGCTAATTTGTCTATTTTTAGTAGAGACAGGGGTCTCACTCTTACTCAGGCTGATCTTGAACTCTTGAGCTCAAGGGATCCTCCTACCTTAGCCTCCCAGAGTTCTGGGATTACAGGCGTGAGCGACCTCGCCCAGCCCAATCTGGATTTTAAAACTAGCTCTATTCAAGTCAGGCTCCTCCTGTCCCCCAGAGATGGGAAGATGGGGGCCCTGTCTTCACATGTTCGCCAGAACAGAGAGTAAATTCTTTTGGCAGCCTTGAATTTTCTCAGCGGAGCTGGAGTCATCCCAGGGGTGGGCTGAGCTCGCAGCAGCTGCACTGGCGTTTGTTTGAGTCTTGATAGTTGAAGGCCTAGGTCGGCTGGCTGCTAGGGTTCAGTCCAGGAGAAAGTCTTTATCAGCTCTGAGGAGCAAATACCTGGCCCAAAGTCACCCAAGTAACTAAAGACCAGACCTTCATTCCCTGACTGCCAATAGTGGATAACATTTTATTGGCTGGAAGAGTATTTACTCACCTACACAAACAGCCACCAAGAATAGAAAGTCAGCGATTCTGGCTAAAATAAAATAATAGTATGTGTCCTCTTTTCAGCAACTCCACTGACAGTAACACCCAGGGAAGCCACAATCTGTAACTCCAGCAGAAACACTACCTCCCCCTTAGCTAAATCGTATACATGACAGAAAGCAGCTTCTAGTAGCAATATCGATCAGCAGGGAGCAAGATAGACAAAATTAACAAACCTGAAACACTCCAGTCTCTGGGACGTAACTCACCATCTGGAACGACCCATCAGGAGAGGACCGAGGAGCCCTGTCCGAGTGTCCCCTCTCAGTTGCACACACAGTTCGCCCTTGTTAATCCGAGCCATGCCCCACATCACGGAGCTCAGAGTGAGTCAGAAGTGACAATTGTCGGCTCCGCTGGGACCTGCCGCCTCCTCCTTGGTGGTGTTGGTGCTGCAGCAGCCAGCTGAAGAGCCACTGGGCTGGATGACAGGCAAGGAGGGGGAACCTACAACGCCCACCAGAGGCTCCAATAGCCAAAAAGGCTGGACAACTGCTGAGGAGACACCTGTGCCTTGGTGTCTCCTTCACTTTACACTTGGGACTAAATATGGAACCCCCATTTCCTATGCCTAGGTCAGT
>CAUYRH010146478.1:0-11126 GCA_963574655.1 Perodicticus potto | reverse complement strand
CAAGCACGTACACTGGGGGAAAGACTCCCTATTCAATAAATGGTGCTGTGAGAACTTGATATCCACATGTAAAAGACTGAAACTGGACCACACCTTTCTCCGCTCATAAAAATTGATTCGAGATGGATAAAGGACTTAAATTTAAGGCATGAAATGATTAAAATCCTCAAGGAAAGCATAGGAAAAACGCTGGAAGATATCAGCCTGGGAAAGAATTTATGAAGAAGACTTCCATGGCAATTGCAACAACAACAAAAGTAAACAAATGGGACTTAATTAAACTGAAAAGCTTCTGTACAGCTAAGGAGACAACAACCAAAGCAAACAGATAATCTACACACTGGGAAAGGATATTTGCATATTTTAAATCAGACAAAAGCTTGATAACTAGAATCTTTAGAGAACTCAAATTAATCCACCTGAAAAAGGCCAACAATCCCATATATCAATGGGTAATAGAGATCAGTAGAACCTTCTCTAAAGAAGACAGACAAATGGCTAGCAAACATATGAAAAAAATACTCATTGTCCCTAATTATTAGAGAAATGCAAATCAAAACCACCCTGACATACCATCTAACCCCAGTGAGAATGGCCCACATCACAAAATTTCAAAACTACAGATGCTGGCATGGATGTGGAGAGAAAGGAACACTTTTACACTGCTGTTAGGACTGCAAACTAATACAACCTTTTTGGAAGGAAGTATGGAGACCCCTCAAAGAACTCAACCTAGACCTCCCATTCGATCCTTCAATCCCATTTCTGGGCATCTACCCAGAAGGAAAAATATCCTTTTACCATAAGGACACTGCACTAGACTGTTTATTGCAGCTCAATTTATAATCACCAATATAGGGAGACAGCCTAACTGCCCACCAACCTAGGAATAGATTAACAAGCGGTGGTATATGTATACCATGGAATACTATTTGGCCATTAAAAAAGATGGAGACTTACAGCTTTTGTATTAACCTGGATGGAAGTGGAACACATTATTCTTAGTAAAGCATCACAAAAATGGAAAAGCATGAATCCTATGTACTCAATTTTGATACGAGGACAATTAATAACCTAGTACACGGTGGGGGTTGGGGGAAGGGGATAGCAGAGAGAGAAGGAGGGAAGGGTAGGGGAAAGGAAGAGCACAGAGAGGGAAGGAAGTGGGTGGGAGAAGGGAAGAGCAGAGAGGGAAGGAGTGAGGGGAGGGGGTCTCGGTGTGTAACACACCTTTTGGGGGCAAGACACAATTGTAAGAGGGACTTTACCTAACAAATGCAATCAGTGTAACCTGGTTTCTTGTACCCTCAATGAATCCCCAACAATAAAAAAGAAGCATTTAGAATAGTAGCTGACACATAGTAAGCCCTCAGCAACCATTAGTTGTTGTTATTACTCTTTTTTTTTTTTTAAGCAACAAGATAGCGTTTATTGACAGGGAGAAAGATTGATAAGCATGATAAGCAAAAAAGGGCGAACAAGAAAAGGACAATAGAACTTCTGGCAGCAGAGGTGGGGATCGAAATGGGATGCCTCAACACTAACAATTTGAAAAATCCAAGAAGCCCCATACTCAAAATCTTAGCTTCTTTTGAAAGTGTACTAAAATGTTGTCTTTGCCTAAAATATTCCTTTTTTTCTTGGTTTGGTTTTAGATGTAGTGAAAGACCTTGCAAGAAGCACCAAAGAACTTCTAAATAATTAAGAACTTTAAAAAGAGAGAAATTTGCTAGAAAGGAAACATGATGTTTTTGAATTTAATTCTATTCCAAACATTTCTCTAAATTTTTTCCTTTAAATAAGTCCTGAATATTTTTATCAATATGTAAACTTCAGAACAATTTATTTCACATCTTATTTTAGTCAATTGTATTTTGAGACTTTTCAAAAGCTGTTCCTAATAATCACAATTTTCCTTTTCTATCTATAGGTCACCATTTGCTGCTGTTACAGACTATTCAGTTACAAGGAATAATGTCATACAACTCTGCCTGGAATTAACAACAATCGTGCAACAGGTATTAGCTGACAAATATTCCTTCTGACAGTTTATTAGCAGTTTCATGTTCCAGCAGTGAGAAATATTCCATTTACCAAGAGTTTGTAAAACACTTGTTTGGAAGTTTATCATTCAAAGACAGATGGTTCTAAATAAACCAAATATACAATTATTTATTGGGAAATTATTTATCTAGCCCAGTTAACTTACTAGGTATAAAAGGAACCTGAACTTCTAAATATATCTTTATAATTCAATTGTAATGTCTGTTAGTCTTACCCTTTCAATGGAGATGGCTAAAGTATATTGCCTTTCACAAAATTAAATTACTCCGCTTAGATAATAATCTCAGATTTTTGCTCTTAGACACTATGGGTTTCACTTATGGATGTACACATACAAACAAATATGTGTGATAGGTTTAACAATGATCTAATTACCTGAACTGATTTTTCACTTTGAGTATTATCTAAGTTAAGGATTCCAAAATCAGGTAGATGCCTTCAGGGGTCCAGCCGGTAATATAAATATTGGAATTAAGTGTAATGTAAGACAAGAAGAAATGGTAGAGACTGGGCTGAATTGACTAATACATATTCTGGTGTAGTTTAAAATTTATTTAAACCTAACAATAAAACACTTCTGAGAAATCTGAGGCTCATAGCCACTGTTTTGTGTATGTCAATGCAGCACCAATGTCAGCCTATTGTTGCTGCTGCTGTTTTCTCGAGGTGCAATTTTTTACTGATAGAGTAAGTAGAAGTTAATATATGATGATACAAAAGATTATGAGCTAAATTGGAAAAATGTATTATTTAATTTGTCCTTGTATTCTCTGTCCTTATATTTCCTCTATTTTCTCAAATAAGAAATTTTATTAATACAGATTTAAATTCTTCAGCATATGTTTTATAATACTGTGTAGATTTTGTTTGGATCATATCTCTGAAACTGTAGGTTTTAAGATGTTTTTCATTATAGACCCTAGAATAATTCTGTGGCTTTCAGTTGTAGAACACATAAGACATTACTATCATGGCAGTGAGAAAGTCAGCAAGTCATTGCTGTTAGTTAAAAGAGACATTCATAAAAATGGTAGATAATTATGGGCTTTGAAGTACTTTAACAATCTTACTATATATCTTCATATTTAATATCAATAACTTTCATTTCTGAATTTCAAAGTTCTCAACTGAGCAGCATTTTGGGGAAAGAGTTAGCAAATGCTTTCTGTAAAAGGCCAGATAGTAGGCTATACATTAGGCTTTCTAGGCTACACAGTATCTTTTACAACTACTTAATTCTGCTGTTATAGCACAAAATCAACCATAGAGAAGGTATAAATAAATGGTTGTGGCTGTGTTCCAGTAAAACTTGATCTATAAAAATAGACAGAAGGCCAAATTTGTCCCAGGAGCCATAATTTATGACTTGTGTTCTAGGTCAGTGCTAGTCCAATGTGATCTGCCTTATCATCACATGAAAACTTGTTAGACATTCGGAATCTTGAGGCCCAGATCAAATGTACTGTGAATAGGGCCCAGGAACCTGCATGTTTTTTAGTGTTCCAGGTGGTTCTGTTTCTTGTATATTGTTCTAGGGTACAGAGGTAAAAGAATAATAATATAATCTATGGATAATGTGTCTTATAGTTCTGAATTATAGCAGGATTTCTTCAAAAATCTATTTTCTAAAGCTTTATTTCTTTATAAGAATTAAATGTGATAAGATTTGATATTCAGATAACAGAATATTAGTTTCCTCCCTTTTACTATGAGAGAAAGAAATTCTCTCTGATTTAAAGGGTACCTATTATACAGTATTTGTATAGTAATCATTCCTGACCTTTTATATTGGGTATGTGCTCTGTAGAAACATATATACAGACATAATCTTAATAATAATTATTACACTTATCCTGCTACATAATAAAATCTATTATAATCATATTACATGACTTTTAAAGTTTTTTCATTTATACATGAAACCCAACACAATTGAAATAGATTAAATGGAAACATTGAAAGTGTATTTTTCAACATTTTATACATGGGAAACTTATTTCTGGGAGAGAGCAATCAATGTGATTTTAACTTCCAAAGTAATTTCAAACATAATTATGACAGAAAGGTTGTTTCATTTCTCATGTCTCTTTTAAACATCTGTCACTGGATGAACCATGTTTAGGTTTATGTTTAGGTTTACTTTGGAATAATTGGTCAACACTTTGTTGCCTTATAAACCAAGACTATAATTCTGACTAGCAACCAGAATTATAGTTTTCTTGAAAATCTTGAAGGAGAGTATCAGGGGATTTGTTGTTACTTAATTAATACATACCTAATGTTTTCCTATATCAAAAGTGGATAAACAAAGTATTCTTGAAAAAAAATCCCTTTTTTTAAACTGTTATATATACAATGAGATAAAAACTGGAGAGTTTTCTTTTTATGTTTACAACTCACAGGCTCCAGAGCATACCTTTGTCACTTTAACCTTTAGCCGTTACACTGAGAAAAATGGAGGAAATAATTTTCAGTGAATTAAGATCTTCTGTAGAGACACATGCAGTAGTAGAAGTAGAGTTAGTGTCAGATATGACTAGTCCATACATACTGTGATTTTAAGAGCTTACCATCTGGCTAACAAATGATTTAGTTTTTGTCTCCAGTATGTATGAACAACCGCTATAGGCAACTACTTCTCAAAAACCATATCCCATTCTGATATGCCTTCAGAGGATTGTTTATGCTCTTAACAGTGCCTTTTTTTTTTTTTTTGCTGTTTTTGGCCTGTTTTGGCTGGGTTTGAACCCACCACCTCTGGCATATGGGGCCGGCGCCTTACTCCTTTGAGCCACAGGCGCCGCCCTCAGCAGTGCCTTTTAACTGACCGCACTATTTGACTCAACATTTCTCTTTGGGAATATTGTATTAAGACAGTAATGGATTTAAGTTTGCTGTTCACAAGTCACAAAATATTAGATAAAATAGAGGGAGATGCTTTAGTAGGTCGAACTGTAAGTACATTCTGTTTTGACCAAACACAAAATTACTGAAATACTCCAAATATACTCAGGGCATAGAAGGACTTTCTGTGCTCTCCACCCACTGTATACTGCACTCTGTTTTGAAGAGTATGCCATGCCCTTCTTAGGACATTTTACTCTTTTATTACCTATTTTTATTTTTTAAAGTTCAGTATCTCATGACATTTGTCACAGTTACCTCTACCTTATTCTAATTTTCCCATCACTTGTCCTGTTTAATGTGTCACCTTTAAGATGTTTTTGAACAAGGGTTATTCTTGGTTCTTGTTTTGCCCACCCCATCCCAACTTGCATCTGCCTTGATATCTCAATTCTTACTTTAACTAGGTCTTTCTATTGTACCTGAAAGGAAATACTAGCTTGTTCTTAAGAAAACATTTCTTCATGACATCCTTATTTAATCTCCTTGTAAGTATAGACTCAGTCACTAGCAAACTCATTCTAAATCTCAGCTGCAGTTTTATTTTAACTTTCAGCAATTGACCACTATTTCCAAATTAATTAGAAATTCCTCTCTTGGGAATTCAAAAGGGCTCCACAAATGGCCCTAACATAATTTCAGTCTGTCTTCCAGTGCTCCCATGTATCTTAATTGTAGACTAATTCACATAAATGACTTACTCCTAGTAAAATAGATCATGCAATTTCTCTTTTTATGTTGGGAGGCCTATCTTTTAAGGCCTTTACGGTATGTCACCTTTTTCATGAAACTTTTCTTATTTCTCACAACTATTTGTACCTTCTCCATACTTTTACCATTTGTAGTTAACCTAATTCTTGGTATGATTGGGGGTAAGTATTACACCTTGTTATTTATCTTCTGTTTTCCTGGCTGTTCCTTGTTCTCATTTCCATTTTTTCTCTGAAAATTTTAGATTGTTTTTTTATGATACCATTATGTCCCTTTTGTTGACTTACTAGCTGTAATTCTTTGTTGTGTGAGCAGAGGTAGAATCCCTTAAATTTACTTTGCATAGCACTTCATATCTCTTTTATGAAAGTTGTATTCTGCTGTGAATAATAATCATATGACTTGAATTAGATGATAAACTCCTTGAAGACAGGAACAATGCCTTACTAATTTTCATATATAGTAGGTAGTATGTGCTCTAGCAGATGTTCATTAATATATTTGTTAAAATAAATTGACCTGAGCCCAGTTATCTCCTTGGTTAGCACATGCTCATTTGTATCCACCTAAGAAAAATTTACAATTAAGTGTTTGAATTGTGATTCATTTTTATTTCCTCTTTCATGTAAAAGCTTCAGTTCAATGTCTGTACTCTTCATGTAAAGAACCCCAGAGATACCCATAACTTTAATTATCAATTTGTTCATTAGTTAAAATAAGAGTATTGATGCTCATGACCATTTTCCAAGGCAAAATGGAAGTGAACAAAACTCTCTGAAACACTATGTAAATATATAATGCTAACAAAACATACCTTTGAGAGGAAATTCAGTTATAGGTGTGATATATGTATATTAGTACTTATAAATCATCTACTAAATAAATTTTTGTTTGTTTGTTTGTTTGTTTGTTTGAGAAAGTCTCATTCTGTTGTCCTGGGTAGAGTTCCCTGGTGTCATCATAGCTCACAGCAACCTCAAACTCCTGCAAGTGATCCTCGTGCCTCAGCCTCCCAAGTAGCTGGGACTATAGGCGCCTGCTACAACATCTGGCTAGCTTTTCTGTTTTTAGTAGAGACAGGGTCTCATTCTTGCTCAGGCTTGTCTTAAACTCTTGAGCTCAGGCAATCCACCTGTCGCAGCCTCCCAAAGTACTGGGATTATAGGCATGAGCCACGGCACCTGGCTATTTTTTCTTACTCTTATGTAATGTCTCTTTTCAGTACCAAGTTTTTCTTGGGTCTGTGGTCTGTTACTACCTGTAGTGTTAGTAGGAATAAAGATTGATAAATAAAATAACTGTTGGTTTCCTTAGAGTGAAACTATGAGTGATTCTACTTTTCTATATTTTCCAAATGGAAATTCTATATTTTCCAAAAAAAATTCCAAATGAATTTTTATTTTCTGAAATGAATTTAAGCCATCAGAAAAATGAAAAAACAAATGCTATGTCCATTGAATAAATGCTGCTTTAAGTTTAATAAAAGAACACAGCATAGACCAATAGTAGAATTATATTTTTATTTATTTATTTTAAAGGCAGAGTCTTACTCTATTGCCCAGACTAAAGTGCAATGGCTTGATCATAGCTCACTATGGCTTCAAAGTCTTTGACTCGGGAACTCTTCCTGCCTCAGCCTCTCGAGTAGCTAGGATTACAGGCATGAACCACCACACCTGGCCCTGAATTATATTTTAAAATGTACTATCTAGTCTAAAAACAGTTACTGTCTATCTAATCATCTCATTTAGCCATTATATATGTATTAATCACTGCATTTTGGGGAAATTTTTTGGAATGAAGTATCCAAAGATAGGAATGAAACAAGCTGCTAGTAAAAGAGGCCAATTGAAATAGGCAAGGTGTAGACTTTTAAAAAAGTATCTAGGGCATGCATTTATTACTAGGCTTTCAAGAAATCTCATCTGAACAGTTATGACGACAGCTATGCTTTGAAATATGCTGTGCTTCAAATTATTTTTCGCTCAACTTTAATTATTTTTATTCCCTTTGCAGCAAGATGGGATGATCAATATCTAAAAATAAGCTGTCACAAATGGCTTTTTCCCCCTTCTTAATGCAAAGGGGTGGTACCGTGAAGTAAATGGAAAGTGCTTCTTGATGTTGGCCACTTATATTTAAAATAATGGTTTTAAATTAGAGGAGAGAAATGTCAGTTTCTTTTTTAAAAACCTCCATTTGGAGGAATTTATTTAATCCGCTGTATTTATTTTACTTATTCCCGGGTGTGATGGATTCAGATCATTGTATATGAAGTCTTTTAAAGAAAATTTTCCCCCAACACTTTCTTCCCCACATAAGGTCGATTATAATAACACTTTTGAGAAAAAGGGAAACTTTTTAAAATCTTAAATGGAAAGAATTCTCACAAAGAACTAAAGCTTCATTTAGAGCACTGTCATCAACTGAATCAGAAAAATGAGACAGGTACCCACGCATTACTTGTCAGCGTTGAAATAATTGCCATGGTGTCTGCCTTAATGGATATCAGCTTAAACTAAAATTATTCTACTGTACCATTTTTATATTTTTTCACTTCAAACACAAAAATGATGAATTAGATTGACACTAGTTAAGAGATTAACACAAAAGCTTTAGTTTGCAAGATAAGGCTTTGGCGAAGCTTAGAATACTTGGGGCAAAGGGCAGGAGTTGGGACAATGAGTCTTGGGAGACTTGAGACTCAGCCCTTTTATCTCAAAATCATTTCATATTGGACAAACCATGCCACCGCTTAACAAAAATAATTACCTCAAAGCTATTGTGCGAATCAAAAAAGTGTATTTTAAAATGGTTCATGAACATAAAGCAAAAAATAAGAAGGAAAGTAATACTATTTAAAAGGGACTTGATAAGAGGAGATAGAATCAGAGCCTTTGTTTTAAATATACAGAGATATTTTTCTCCAGTTGGTTTTGTTAGTTTTCTTGAGCTTCATTTGTAATGATGTCTGAATTACATGCTGGAGGAAAAAATTCAGCATCTTGTAGAACCTTTTTTTCCTTGGCCAGGGCTAGGTTTGAACCCACCACCTCCAGCACATGGGACTGGCGCCCTACTCCTTTGAGCCACAGGCGCCGCCCTTATTTTATTTTATTTTTTTTTTGTTGTTGTTATCGTAGAACATTTTAAATCAGATATTGAAATGTTAAATACACACTGAAAACTTTCCTTTAAAATTCAAATTTAAACAATATTATTTGACCTGAACTGGTCCCCTCTAATCTGTATTTATTTAAAATCTCTTTCTGCTTTTTTAAGGGCTGGCTCATTTTTCAGCTTTTTTTTTTTTTATTCCCTTTCCATATCCTTGGGTATCACTACTTGTCTGAATAGTATATGAAACATTTTATGGAAAACATTATAAAGAAGAACAGTAATAATCATCCCAACCTAATTACACAGAAATAACGCTGATGTTGCTTTGGTCTTTCCTATAATAAATATCTTTACTTAAGTTATTATTCTGATAATAAGTAATTGTCTGATTTTATGACAGTTCATTTATTTTACTTTGTTCCATATTTATTTTTTATTAAGTCATAAATATGTAAATCATGTATACATTAATGCTTTTATGGGGTACAATGTGCTGATTTTATATACAATTTGGAATGCTTACATCAAACTGGTTAATATAGCCTTCGCCTCACTTTCTTAATTATTGTGTTAAAACATTTATACTCTACACTTAATAGATTTGACATGTACCCTTTCAAAATGCACCATAGGTGTGGTCCCACCAATTACCTTCCCTCCATCCAACCCCTCCTCCTCCTCTTCTTCCCTCCTCCTCTTGCCCCCTTCATCCTGGGCTGTAGCTGGGTTTTGCCTTTCATATGGAAGTGTAGGTAATTATATATTGGTTTCATAATAGTACTGAATATATTGAGTACTTTTTCTTCCATTCTTGAGATACTTTACTAAGAAAAATATGTTCCAGTTCCATCCATGTAAACATAAAAGAGGTAAAGTCTCCATCTTTCTTTAAGGCTGCATAGTATTCCATGGTATACATATACCACAATTTATTAATCCATTCATGCGTCAATGGGCACTTGGGCTTCTCCATGACTTGGCAATTATGAATTGGGCTACAAAAAACATTCAGGTGCAAATATCTTTGTTGTAAAATGATTCTTGGTGTTCTGGATATAACCCTAGTAGAGGAATTGCAGGATCAAACCTACTTTTAGTTCCCTATGTGTTCTCCAAACTTCTTTTCAAAAGGAACATATTAGCTTGCATTCCCACCAGCAGTGCCGAAGTGTTCCCTTTTCTCCACATCAATGCCAACAGCTATAGTTTTGGGATTTTGTGATGTGGGCTATTCTTACTGGAGTCAGATGATATCTTGCCTTTCTCTGATGATTAAAGATAAAAAACATTTTTTCATGTGTCTGCAGGCCATGCGCCTGTCTTCTTCAGAGAAGCTTCTGTTCAAATCTCCTGCCCACAATGAGATGGGATCACTTTTTCTTTTCTTGTTAACAAGTTTGAGTTCTCTGTGGATTCTGGTTATCAAACCTTTCTCAGAAACATAACCTGCAACTTTGTTCCATATTTTCCTATCAGATATAAGTCTTTCTTCTAAGATTTTTGTTTCTTTCTATGTCTTTATTTAAGAAAATAAGGCTCGGTACCTGTAGCTCAGTGGCTAAGGCACCAGTCATGTACCCCAGAGTTGACGGGTTCGAATCCAGCCTGGGCCAACTACAACCAAAAAATAGCCAGGCATTGTGGTGGGCGCCCATAGTCCCAGCTACTTGGGAGGTTGAGGCAAGAGAATTGCTTACGCCCAAGATTTTGAGGTTGCTGTGACACCACAGCACTCTACCGAGGGCGACATAATGAGACTCTGTCTCTTAAAAAAAAAAAGAAAGAAAGAAAGAAAATTCTTCAAAGATCATTACTGAAAATGTTTATTTCTGATGAGCAACCTTCTCCAAATTATGTTGTATAGTTTCTAATCACTTTAACAGAAGTGATTTGTAATATTATGATTTTAAATACTAAAAATACAAATCAGTTTATCAACTGTTCTCTAAATCTTCATCGTAAAGTAAAAATGTAGATGAACATATTAAGTGTATAACCCTTTGTAAACGTATTCCTGCTAAAATTTCATTTAACTATTTCATCTGTTTTATCTTAATCAGATTGTTATTTTCCTAAGGTAAATAGTTGAGAGAAAATAAGAGCTTTTGTAGGATTTATGGAATTGGAACTTATGGTTTAAATTTTTGTAGTGTGTACTTGTAAATACCTTTTAAAAGATTACAGAATTTTCTTCTGGATAGAAGCCCAGCAATGGGATTGCAGGATCAAACGGGAGGTCTAGGTTGAGTTCTTTGAGCTTTCTCCATACTTCTTTCCAAAAAGGTTTTATTAGTTTGCAGTCCCACCAGCAGTGTAAAAGAGTTCCT
>CAUYRH010146477.1:0-16635 GCA_963574655.1 Perodicticus potto | reverse complement strand
ATGGTTACAGACACATGAAAAAATGCTCATCATCTTTAATCATCAGATAAATGGAAACCAAAACCACATTGAGATAGCATCTAACTCCAGTAAGAGTAGCCCACATCATAAAATCCCAAAACTATAGATGTGACATGGATGTGGAGAAAAGGGGACACTTCTGAACTGCCGGTTGGAATGCAAGCTAATACATTCCTTTTGAAAAGAAGTTTGGAGAACACTTGGAGGACTAAAAGTAAATCTAAAATTTATTTTAATAAACTTTATACTTTTCCAGAGAATTGAAAAAAACCTTGCCCAATATTCCTCCTTTCCTTGTTGAAAATACTTTCTTACTTTCTGAGCCCCAAAGTACACACAGTATTCAGGCTCATTCTGGAGAAAGGAATTCTTGAGTCTTGCAACTGTATTTGTTCAAATATGTGACTATTACACTTCCCTAATTTTTTATCCAAATAGCATGAACACAGAAATGTGAGATTAATAGAAAATGCCAGAGTGAGAAATACAAGGATCCCAGCATAACGTCTTTGAGAAGAATACTCTCCTTGAACGAGGCACAGTCAATAATAAATCAGGGTGCTGCAGCGTTACGTGAAGCAGCTGAATTTTCATCACAGAAAATAAGACCTTTTTATTCAAATGAAATCACTCGTTTAAAGGAAAAATGTAAAACTTGATATGGCAGTTAAGGTAGCTTCTCCTCCAGGGAAATGCAGATGCCTCTGTGTGCATTAATGTCTTTTAATGTTCTTTCCTAAAAGCTTTGGGAGGTGGAAAATTTTAGACAACAAAAATTAAGTGATCATGATGTACATTATTTTTTATTACCATAAAAGTGTTTACAATACTACAAAGTATCAAATGTAGAGTAATTCAGTTCCAGTGGTGACATTGTCACATGTTATTATTTTGCAATATCAGAGCAGCTTTTGAATGAGAAGCTAGGCATAATTGCCTTTTTAACCACAGACATTACCAGCTTTTGTGCTTGAGAGATAAATGTGACTGGTGAAAGTCAGGAAAGAGTATCTTTAAAATAAAAAGAGATCTGGACTAATTACAAAAGGCATGGGGGGGGAAGCTGTTAGCAAATTATAGATCTCCCTAATGATTCCCCTTATTATAAAATTCTACAAAATTGATGGGTGTCAGTGGCTTCCAAAGGGTTGCTGTATTTGAGCTATCCAATCTACAGTCAGCACACAAGCATGCACTCACAGGCACAGCACACACATGAGCACACACAGAAGTATACACGTGAGCACGCTTGCACAGCACACACATGAGCATGCACTCACAGCACACACATGAGCACACACACGACTGTGCATGCACAGCACATACATGAGCACACACACAAGAGTATACACACAGCACACACACGAGTGTTCACAGCACACACATAAGCACACACATGAGCACACACAAGAGAGTATACACATAGTACACACATGAGCACACACACACGAGTGTGCACTCACAGCACACACACTAACATGTACATGCACAGCACACATATGAACACACACAAGTGGCACACATACAAGCACATGTACACAGCACACACAAGTGTGCACTCATAGCACACACATGAGCACACAGGCGTGCACACACAAGCACACACAGCACACACACAGAGGGTAAGAGCCCTGTAAGAGCCGCTCCTGTCATAAAATGAAGTCGCACCTCATCGAGTGGTGATGGGTAGTGGACTGGTCTCCTCCTGACTTCTGTAATTTGTAGATCATTTCCTTCAACTCAGCTAATGCTTGTTCAGTTAATCAGACAAACACTACGGAGAAAACAAAGGCAGTGTTGTCGTGAGCAACGTGCTGCGGCTGAAGTGGTCTTATTCTACAGGCCATCCTCACAGCTCACAAAGCAGTCCTCTTTTTAAAGCGCTGTTACAATTGTTCCTGGAGGTCATCGTGAGCACTCTGGCCAGCAGGCAGTGGCAGCGACCCCAGGCAGGGCCTGTGCTGGGCACAGCGGGCCCCAGTTTGGACAGGTTCTGGGAACTCTGAGGTCTCACCCGTGAGGTCCAAAGGGAAGACCCTGGGGGCCTGCAGCTGAGTGATGGGGAGAACACTGACATTTGACCCGGGGAGCTGAGAGGCCTGGCCCCACAAGCTGAAGAGACAAAATCCCCCAAGTTAATGGTCCTGCTCTCACAGAGGCAGAGTAGAACCAGCTTTCTACACCAGAAACTACCCCGAGGTGACTAAAGCTTTGTGAAGCTCCATAAAGCTCCCTCAATTCATGTCACACAAAGACGTGACTTAGGCGGCCGTGCGGACTGGCGCTGCCCTCTCCCCAGTACCTGCCCAGGCTCCCACCACCCCTCTGCCTCCTGCCCCTAACCAGCTGTCCACCCCTGCTGCCCTAATCCGAGGTCCCACAGCCCAGGGATGCCTCTTGGAGGCTCTGCAGGCCTCGGGCCGGGTGGGTGAGCACCCTCCTTTCTGCTCTTGGGGCCTCCTGGGTGTGGCCAGGTCTGAGCGGTGTTGGGTTACCATTTCCTGAGCATTTGATTCTCACCCTCATGGAGTGACAAGCCAGACTGTGTCACCTGTCTGAGTCCCCAGAGCCGCTGAAACCTGGTGTGGAGCAGGCAGGCCCTGGGCAAGCACTAGCCAGAGAGGCACCTGACGAGGAGAAAGCAGACACAGGACCCTCTTCAGCTGCTCCTAACATGATGCTTCTGATGCCAGTCTCAGCGTGACACCCTCAGTGTGACATCAGTCTCAGTGTGACGCCTTCAGGTGACGCCCTCAGTGTGACATCAGTCTCTACATGATGCCTTCAGGTGATGCCCTCAGTGTGACATCGGTCTCAGGTGACACCCTCAGGTGACATCAGTCTCAGTGTGACACCCTCAGTGTGACATCAGTCTCTACATGATGCCTTTAGGTGATGCCCTCAGTATGACATCAGTCTCAGCATGACACCCTCAGGTAACACCCTCAGTGTGACATCAGTCTCAGGTGACACCCTCAGGTGATGCCCTCAGTGTGACATCAGTCTCAGGTGACACCCTCAGGTGACGTCCTCAGGTGCCGGCCTCACGTGTCCCTTACATCTTCTCTCAGGGTCAGCTCTTTCTGGATCGAACAGTTTAATCCAAAACTCAAACTCTTCCTTTAACTTCTACTTGTAAATACTGTTGTTTTCTTTCTGATTACAAAAAAAAGCATCGGTGTCTCGGTACCAGCATAGCCGTTCTGTTTCATGTCGCTGTCAAGGGCACCGGCCTGTGCACTGGTACAGTGACGGCGCGCCCCAAGGCATCAAGGTCATGTTGTAATGGCAGGGACACTGAGGCCTGTCTTAGAAATCTGATTCTTCTTCTAAATTTACCTTGGACCTATATCATCCACAGGTGTCCAAACTTTCACCTTCTCTGCACCCCACTGGAAGAAGAGCTGTCTCGGGTCACACATTAAATGCACGAACACTAACAAAGCTGATGAGTAAAAGTCCTGGAGTAATATCCGTGGCATCCGCTACCTCAGATAAATAAAAACGTCTTAGTAAAATCCACAAGTGGCCTGCGGGCTGTGGGTTGGACACCCTGAAACTATGCGG
Source organism: Perodicticus potto (assembly GCA_963574655.1). NCBI lineage: Eukaryota > Metazoa > Chordata > Mammalia > Primates > Lorisidae > Perodicticus > Perodicticus potto. The sequence goes on along the minus strand of CAUYRH010146477.1, from coordinate 13,047 downwards.
ACATTCTCCACACGTGACAGGACTTCTTACTCTGGATCCACACTGGCTGGGCTGTCCTGCCCAGGGATGTCGTGTGGGGTGGGGAGTCGGGGCAGAACCCCACAGCCTCCTAGTCACCCATGGACGTGACCTGTGCCAGACAATGACCTCACCCCTCCGTCCCACATCTGGAACACTCACCACACGGCAGAGACGGGATCGCAGGAGCTGGACGCAGTGGCTCGGCGCACGTTTCAATTCTCTTCTTCGTGACAATTGCTTGTTGCTGTTTCCTCTTCTTCCCCTCAAATCACCTTAAAGTCAGTCCAGAGCAGCCGTGTGGATCCACCCACTGGCGGGGCCTCTACCAGACCAGCGCTATCCTGGGTGTCCCGGGCCCGTGAGTTACACCCACCTGACTGAACTCAACGCCACAGGAACTCAGAGAGTGCTGCCATCCTCGCTACCCCAATTTACCGTCTTCCTTGAACTTCACCTTCTCTGCACATGACTCCTGTCATTACTCTCTCCCTCAATTTCATTTTATCTATGATTATGATAATTTCCATTCTCAAAGCTTACATTAGAGTTAAAATGTCAGCTTGAATTGATTCCACACCAGAATGCAGTTTTTACAAAATAGAGGATATATTTTTTTTTGGGGGGGGGGTGTCTATTTTTCTCTTGAAGGATGTACATCAACCAGGTTCATCTTCACCCAGGGTCTCCTTTAAAATAAATGATTCACTCAACCACTTACTCGTGTGGCCAGGAGATTTAGATGGGGACCCCGGGGCTGTGCCAGGTTCTGGAGGAGCCAGGCTTCCTCCTCCCCAGCGCCACCTCCCTGCAGAGGGAGGCAATGCAAAGCAGAGGAGAAGGAGGCTGCAGGACCCTTCTATACATTCTTTGAATAAGTATCAGTATTTCTTAAATCTGGACCATGAGCCAGAGAGCGAGGCTCTGTTGCCAGACAAAGGAAATCAGCAGTAATCGCAGCCTGCTTTGGAGAGATTTGGAACTCGGACTTCTCGTTCATTTCAAAACCTCGTTCATTTCAAAAAGTGAGTGAGCATCTGAGATCCCTAATGAAAAAAACTGTTCTCAGCAAGAGTAAAAATCTAACGATCACGGCAATCAGTTCAATCTTTAAGAAAAGGGAGAGAAGCTCCATACTTGGTGAAAACGGAGAGACTCCCTCTGTCCACTTTGGCTGTGACAGCTGGAGTAGCGGGCGGTGCCCGGGGCTGACCCTCACAGTGACAACACGGCCACCCTGAACAAGCGCAGTCTGGACACTGGGGGCAATCTGGACGCATCTCGGTTAGAATAAACTGAGCTCCTGCCATCCACAGACATCACTCTTCATCCAGCTTCGCCGACGCCTTCTCCAGGGGTGTCAGGCCTCAGGCTGGAGACACAGTGAAAAGGTAACACAGTCGTGGGATCCGCAGGACTATGGGAAAGAAACTTCAATAAAGTGATAATATCAATTTATTATTATGAATAGTGCTGTGTGGCAGGAAGAAAAAGAACAGGATCCAAAAAGAACGGGAGGCGAGTGTCTCGCCTCATCTGCGGTGTTGTGGGCGCCAAGCCTCAATATTTCCTGTTTGGGAGGAATTTAATTATGAGTTCATTTTCTTTCATGGTAATAGGACTTGTCTGGTTATCTATTCCATCCAGGTTGTTTGTGTAGTTTGTAGTTTCCTAGAAACCATTTCTTCTGAGTGTTGGGTCCACGAACATTAAGCTGTTTGCGGTATTCCCTTACCCTTCTACTGACTGCTACGGGCTCGGCGTGATGCCCCCGTGTCAACAATTTCTGCTTTCTCTTCATATCGTTCTCAGACTTGCAGGATGTTTTTCAGTTTTGTAGATTTTTTTAAACCAGCTTCATGTCATTGGTTTTCCTGAATTCTCGTTTTCAATTTCGCAATTTCTTCTCTCCGTTCTTGCATTCCCTCTGCTTGGTGTGGGTTTTCTCTTCTGTGCTTTTTCTAGTTTTTCTAAAAATAGACGATTGGATTATTGATTCTAGACCTTTCAACACTTCTAGTAAGCATTTCAGAGCACTTTTGAATATATATAAATGCTGTGAATTTCCTTTCAGTGTGGCTTTAGCTGCATCTCACATACTTTCCCTTTTATTCAGTCCAAGGCATTTGTACTTCCTTGCAGACTTATTCTTTGACGCATGGATTATATAGAGTCTGCTGTTTAATTTCCAGGTTTTGGAAGGCTTTTCTGTTGTCTTTCTGTTATTAGTATTGATTTCTAGTTTAATTCCATTGTGGTCGGAGAATATACTCAGTATGATTTAATGATTTTTAATTTGTAGAGATGTGTTTAATGGCCCTATATATGGTCTTTATTGATAAATATTCCATGAGCACTTGAAAATTATGTGCATTCTGTGTTGTTGGGTATAATATTCTATAAACTCTATTCCATGACTGATTGAAGGTTTGTGCTTTGCTGTTTGGAGTGTTCACATTTAGGATGGCTACATCTTCCAGTGGATTGCCCATTTTATTATTCTGTAATTTTCTTTGCTATGGAATCTACATTATGTGATTTAAAATAGATAATCCTGATTTTTTATTAATAGTCACGTGGCATATCTTTCTCATCTTTTTACTTTCAAACTACTTATCTCTTTAATTGAAGTGTGTTTCTTGTGGACAGCACACAGTTGGGTCATTTATTTGTTAACACGCCCTGCCAGTCTCTGCCTTTTGATTGGAGTTGTAGACCAATTTACATTTCAGGTGATTATTGGTATGTTGGGGCTTACAGCTGCCATTTTATTTGTTTTTTGTTTGTTTCCTCTCTTTCTTTTTCTTTTTTACATTCCTGTGAGTTATTTGAATATTTTAGAAGCTCTACTTTAAATTGCTTACAATTTTCTAGTATATCACTTTGTAGTTTTCTTAGTGGCTGCTCTGAGCATCACAGTATATATCTACATCATACCACAGTGTCTTAGCACTTGGAGCAAAGCATCAAAACCCTCCTTCTGCTGAAGTCTCTACTCTCCCAGCTTTTCAAACATAATACATTTCAAATACAAATACCTGATGAATAAGTTCAAAAATTCATCCTAGAAAAAGTGCTACATACCCCATTACTGAATAACACTATGGTCATCGGATGGTGAAGGCGAGTCCTTGGAAGGCGTCTATAGTCATATTCTGCAATGAAGTATGTAGCATTTTTTCTAGGACGAGTTCATGAACTTAATTTTCCCACCTCATATAATTGTTTTATGTGCCCTCTACATACATTCAGGAACATATGAGAAAAGAGTGGCCATTATATTGAGCCCTGTTTTCACTCACTCCACTGTTCTTTCCATTTGGGGTCCTGAGCCTGGCTCTTCTGTTACCCACTCCTGTTTAGGGAACTTCCCTTAGCCATTATTTAAGAATGGATTTTCTGGCAACAAAGAGAGAAGGGAGGAGAGGGAAGGGAAGACGAAAAACAGAAACAGCAGGTACGGAGAGAGGCAGTAAGATAAGGAAGAGAAAGCTTGTATCTAATCTTTAGCAAGATTCCCCCAAATCAGGCAAAGTGCCCCCATAAGCATGGTGCAGACCAGCCTAGCAGGATTCATATCTAGCACATCTTCATTTAATCAAATGTGTCAGCAGACTACAAGAAGCTGAATAATACTCCTTGCAAGGGCTAAAGTTTGCAGGGGTTGCTATGTGCTGAAAGATGGTCTCCACGCGTGTGCCAGGCAGAGCAGTGAGCTTCACCCTGCATTTGCATGTGAGTTAAGCCTGAATCTATAAACTAATATTTTTACCATATTCTCTTTGAATGGTGGTTTTTTTGAAAGCATAATTTCCATCTGCATACCAAAGTCTTTCCCTGAAGTTTCAGTTTGTGTTGTTTGCAGGCAGCTGGGTGTGCTTTTTGGTGATGAGTGTTTCGTCCTACGGAAGTCAGGTTAATGAGATTTCATCAGCTAAAACAATGCCAGAAGCACCACTGCAGTTTACGCTCGTGATTTAATGCACCATTTTGATTATAAAAGTTATGCAAACATAAAAGCCACATAACCTTATAAACATTTAACAACTGTTTAATTAAACTTTTAAGGTAGTTATAGATTTGCATGCCATTGTAGATGTATTTATTACAGGGAGCACAATGTCCCCTCACCCGGCTTCCTCAAGGCGAACATTTTGCAAAACTGAAGCACCCAACCTAGCCACAACCAGGACACAGACTTGACACAGTCTCCCATCGTAGTCAGATTTCCCCGGTGTCGTTTCCTTGTACTCAGTCGTGTGTGCACCTGCGTGTGCGTGTGTGTACAGGTATTTAGTTCCGTGTGATTCCAGCGGGGGTACAGAGGGTTCCTCCACCATCACCGCCCAGATTCAGAACATCCCATCACCACGGAGACCCACGTTGTCCTGTCTGAGCACACGTACTTCCCTGAATCACCACCCTCAGTCTAGCCCCTGCCACCCACTGCTCTGATCTCTATGTCTATAGTCACTCAAAAATGTTAGGTAGAAGGAAACCTAAAACCTTCTGCACCGACCTTTTCAGGCGGCATAATTCCCTGGGGACTTACCTAAGAGACGTGTGTCTCAGCAGCCCCTTTCACCCCGCTGTGAGCAGCACCTCAGCGTGTCAATCTAACCACTCACCTCTGAAGAACATCAGGGGCTGTTACGAATACAGCTGCTATGAGCACCCACAACCAGGCTTCACACAAACACCAATTTCTACTCCCCTGGGACTAATGCCCAAGTATGAAGTTTCAGGGTTATGCGTTAGTTGCATGTTTCGTTTTTATAAGAAACCACCAAACAGTTTTCCAGAGTGGCTGTGACATTTTCTGTTCCCAGCAGCAGCATAGAGGTGGCATCTTTCCCTGCATCCTCACCAGCATCGGGTGGTCACTGCCTTTCAGCCTCGCCGTTCTGCAGGGCACACGACACGTCATCGTGGTCTTCACTTGCATCTCCCTAAAGACATTGAACATGTTTTCCTGTGCTTCACCAAATATGCTCTTCAGTGAAATGTCTCCTCTCCTTTACTCATTTCTAACCGTATTACCCGTTTTTTATTAAGTTTGGAGAGTCCTTCGTATGTTTTAGATATTAGTCCTTTGTCAGACACATGGTTTGAAAATTTTCCCTCCTCATGTTTAGCCTGTGTTTTACCCTCTCATCAGAGTCCTCTGCAGAATGAAAGTTTTTAATTCTGATTAGGTCTAATTGATTCCATCTTCTCTGTTGTGGGCTGTGCCCGGGACCACCTCTGAGCTCCACCCTTCTTCTGCTGAATTCCTTTGTCACCATTCAGAAATCTTTTGGGACTTACTTGTGAAAATCTACCTGTGAATTATCTAAACATTAAAACTCAATCTTAGAGATAAGTTGGAAAATCAGGCCTGTGTATCTGGGGGCAGTCCACGTCAGGCCAGCCAGCTTGGGCTCTTTGGGTAGACACCTTGGTACCAAAGACGCTTTCTGTAGCAGACCAGACAGAGTGGATCTGAGAACGGCAGCCCTGTCTGAATCACACTCCTTACTTAACCAAACAGAATACCCTCTGCTCCCACAGACGCTCTGGGTGAGCAAGACCCCACCAGGACTCACAGGAGTGGGGAGGTGGGTTCTCCCCCCACCTTAATCCCAGCTGGAGGAAGGAGCCTGTGTGCCTCGCACTGAATTCATGAGTTCTTCAAATCATCATACTTTACAACAGCAACAAAGTGAAATAAAATTTAAAAAGAGAAAGAAAGCATTATAAGAGACCAGTACCCAGAAGTAGAGTGTCATTTTCCCTTGCCCTGTTTTCACACTGTGAGAAGAGGAATCGTGCATTTCAATGATCACACAGCAGCCGACTTAATGACGCGGCTCGCTGGAGACCCGCCATCCCGCGGGGATGATCCGTCAGCAGCTCTGCTCGGCCGCACCACTGGCCGAGGAACCCGAGTGCCACCATTTCTCCAGCCACAGGCTCTTTTGATCGTCAGTTTGTAACTCCCATTCTCTGCATTAGTTCATTTGGTGATCGTAGATCAAACATAAAACATAAACACAGCGGTCAGCCAGCAAGGAAGGGAACTGTATCGGCCTCTCAGAACACGTTTCATTGTTTCTGAGCCAGGCTACTTCATAGTACTGCTCCACACCCCCCCAGCTCCCCTTTACCTCTTCAGTTCCCCTGTACCCTGTCAGTTACCATACATCCCCCAGTTACCCCACACACATCCCCAGTTACCCTGCACCCCAGTTCTCCCCACTCCCCAGCTCCCTTGCCTTTCTCTGACAACTGAGCAGCAGCTGAAGGCTGTGACTCCTGGCAGGAGTCGACATCCACTGGTCTATTCCAGCCAGTCTGCCACAGGACAAGAACACATGCAGCTCAGTCATGGGGTTCAGCCTACAAACTAACCTGTGGACAAGCAGGACAAGTTCAGTGAAGGCAGGAATCGCAGGCCGCCCAGCAGGGCAGAGCTGCTTCCTAGGCAGGCAACCTACAGGGCCTCTGCAATGGAGGTCTGCGAGGCTGGGGTCCCTGCCCCACGGTGCCCCACCCAGACCTACAGAGTCATTTGTGAGCAGGGAATTGACAGTGTCTCTGGAACCCAGACAGCAACATGTTCAGTATGAAACATTTGGCACTTCTGATACTGCTGGGAAATATGGATTTAAATTGATTTGAGCTGAGTAGCATTTCTTGAGCATCTATTGTGTTCTAGGACAAAGCACAATCTCTGTTCTGTGGGAAGAGTAAAATTTACCCAGAGAGACAAACCCCTGAACACACGAACACCACTCAGCACACTGTGTTCTGATAAGCAGGTGGCAGGCAGACTGAGGACACCTCGGCCAGCACCCCATCAGGAGATCAAAGGAGGCAGCACCATGAGTCTCCCCACGTCAAACACACACTCATCCTCCAGGTCCTTACAGAAAGGTCTGAGATAACAGGGAGCAAGTCAGAGGTCCCTGCCCCACAGATTCTGACGCCCGCCCAACCCCTGCACTCTCCCCAGGACGTGAGCAGGAGAGTCGCCCCCCTGTTGGTGCTCAGCCTGCTTGCAAGGCTGCTAAATGCTTCTGGGGAGCTTAGGTTGGAATTTCAGCTTTACAAAGTCACGGTTGATGTTACTGAGAACAGCTGGTGATTTGCACACTCACTCCCGGGTGGCCACGGTGCCAATTTGTGGCTAGACTTGTCTTCAAACGTCTCGGGGCAACCAAAATGGGACAGGATGACGGATGGTTCTCTCGATGGATACTGACAAACAAATTAGTGCAAAGATGCTTTCCGTAGCAGACCAGATGTGTTGAGCTCCATCACACGGAACAAGCCATGAGAAGCTGTCCGTGCCCATCTGTGCCTTCCACTTTTTATTTATCTCCCCGTCTTTATTTATTTATTTTTCTGCAGTCTCCTGATGTGCCATCATGACATACAATACACCAAACCCCGCAGACTGCGTGGGCACACCAGGGGACTGGCCTCGTCACATGTCCTCAACTTTCTTAGGACGTGATCCAGGAAATTCAACCAGCCAGCAGTGGGATTCTCAAAAGTCATTGGTAAATACCCGTGACAGTCCAAGCATCGCCACTGTCAGTTAATGCCGGGGAGAAGCAGCTTCTGTGGGTCCACTGCCCCGTGTGGCCCTGGGTGAGCAGCCTCCCTCCCGCTCAGATAGGCAGAGTCCAGCGACTCACCCAGACACCTCTTAGTCCCAAAGCCACAGAAGAAACTTTAATATTCTCTTGCCTTTCCTCAGTTATGATCAGTCAGCCAATGGTGCTTCTGAGAAGTCATAAGGAGCAGCCTTAGAGCCTGAGCCTGTGCCCTGGTACCCTGCGCTTCACTTGTGCTGACGGAGGGCAGGGTCCAGGTGTCAGACCCCACCAGGCTACTGAGCCTGGAGCAACCCTCCTGTCCATCTGCACAGGAGGTCAGTGCCCTGCACTGTTCTGACCTGCAGTCCTGTGGGGCGGGCTGCTCTGCCCATCTCCACAAGGACCCTCCCATCCAGGGACCTGGCTGCCCTTGGCCTTGATCAGAGATAGAGTGAGGGGAGCTTCAAGCTCCCCGGAGAGGTGCATGGATGGAGAACAGTGGAGGCGCCCCTGACACCATGGACACAGGCAGCTGAGGTCATCTCATGTCCCTCAGCAGTCCCCTAGCTTTCCTCAAGGTGCTTGCTTACCTACACCTATGATCTTTAACACTGGTTCTGTTAAAACCATGCTCTGCTGGGTTCCAGCCCTGGGCAGGTGCTAATTGGCATGGTCCTCCAGGAGGACATGACCTCGCCTGCTCTGTGCCCTGAGCACAGCGCAAGTCTGCGGGCTGCGGCTCACACCCCAGGACACTGGGCTCTCTCCATCCATCTCAGGCTCTTTCACCTCCTCTTTGATTTCCTTCCCTCCTCCTCCTCTAGAGCAGGAGGCCCTACCACCACTCATCAGGGATCTTACTCTTCATCGTGAAAACCCATGTCCCAGAGTCCAGCTTCTATTTGGTAGATAGAGACAGGAGATCAGCCTCGACTCTAAATTTTATAAACCTCTCACAGTACAATAGCCTTGGATGTAAATGTGCTGTCTCCATAATCAGATGAAGGTGCCAGCTGCTGGTTACCAGCCCCGGAAGGGTCTAATTACGTTCCTCCCGACGTTCCTAAGGTATCTGTCGGCACCTTTCTTCAGCCTTATACACGGCTGTCGATGTAAAAACACTCATAGAAATAACTGCTCACATGTCAGAATCACAAGCAGGAGACTGTTGTGCTGAGGTACGATGAGAGTCGAGTGTGCACCACTTTAGGCCTCAGGTATTTCTTGCAGGAAGGCAAGATACGGGCATTCAGGGGGGAATGATTATTCACATTTCATCGGGCGGACACTCCTGCCTAATTACTAAGTGTTTTCTCTTGTGCTTAAATTTCATGCCACAGATTATTAAAAATTGACTTTACAATATTTATTTTACTTATCTTCTCAAGCCAGACTGGGCTTAGCCAATAGATTTGGTGAATTATTAATTTTTAAAGGCAATTTGTGCTGCATTTTACGCTTGGAGGATGTCCAGGGAGACCCTGGTTTCTGGTCCAAAACTTAGAGTTGAGTCACTTTGATTCATCTTTAATCTAAAGACTCTTACGCCATGTGCTAACGAATCCCTCCGCCATAACGTGAAAAGCTAATGAGCACTTAGTTAACATTTAGATTCACGGGATGAAAGGGGGAAACTCTCATTTCTATCATTTTCAGTAGACTATCTGAGCAATAACCTTGGACAATATAATTTGCTTGGTTATGTAACAAGAACTGGGCAGAGACATGATGAGACATTAATAAAACCAACACACGTCTCTGTGCCAGCCTTAATTTGCCTCATCACCACCCTTCTGGCCCTGCCGGCCACTGTACCAGCTCTGTCTGGCCAGGCTGCACCCTCCAAAAAGGCACTCCGATTTTCCTATAACTCCGTCTACACAGACAAGCAATGGCAAACCTCTCTATTACTGATTCCTATCAGATGTTGAAATAGTAAGGTTCCCCATCCTTGCCCTAAACTCTAAATTTAAATTATATACTAAATTGGAAGAAGATTCATAGACACCAAAAAGGGAAAAATGAAGAGTAACCAATGACGTGTCATGGTGTATTTTTATAGACAGAGGGTGCCAAAAACAAGTAGACACGTTTTAAGAAAGGAAAAATCTGAGTTAAAATTGTAATACTCAGTATATACTGATGGCAAAAGATGAATATCAGTCATGTTTGACTTCTGCAGTGACACTTCGCTGCCGGAATTCAGTTCAACTTGGAAAATCACTACACGGACAACAGGTCTTAAATGTGTACACATTTTCTGATATCTCCAGTATATGTAAATGGCTGTTTTTAGTTTATTTTTCTGAAAACCAGCTTTATCTAAATGTCCATTTCCTTAGCCCCACTATTTGATAAAGACCCCGTATTCAAAGAGGACCTTCTGTCCCTGGAAGACTCAGCTAATGAGCAAAATGGACCCAGCATGCGGTTAGCTGGTTCATGGTGCAAAATACAAGCAAGAAAACTTTCCAAGACAATTAGCAACGCTGGAGACGTAGATGCTTCGTTCTCAGAAACTTTGAAAGATTTGTTATATTACTAGAAATGCAGAAACTCTGCATTTGCTGCAGAATTATGTGTTGTGCTTAAAAATCGCCATTGCCGCAGTGTGAATGAACCCAGCTAGGGCACTGAGCAAGAAACAGCTCAGGTTAGTCTCATAGTAATCTGGAGCGGTCTAGACATGCCGGGTGGCAGCAGGAATTATTTGCTCGAGACCCTGGAGGCTTAGAGTGCCTCTTTTTCCTTTTCAAAGCTGTATCCACTGTCTCCCTGACACTTCAGTGAAGGTCGTGAGTTCCCAGCTCCTCCTGGCAGCTCACGCCTCCCCATCAAGTGCCTGGTGGTTTGTGCGTGGGTTTAAGGCCACAAACCAGGCCTGGAGAAAGAGACCTTCCTGCCGCAGACCCACCTGGCTGCTTAGGGAGGCGCGTACTGCGGGCTGCAGGGTGAGGGTTCTGTCCCCACAGCCCCTTTAGCAGGTTGTGCCTGTGGTGCTGGGCTGGGGCGCCGCTCCATGCTGTCCTTCCCACCAGTTAGCAGAGTGATTCTAACGCCCGTCTTCTGCCTGTGGCCCTTCAGGGGGTCAGGGTGCTCTCTGGCTTGTAGAGCTTTCTAGAGGTGTTAGAGTCTCCGCCAAACTGCCCGCAGGGCTGAGAAGTAGCCATGCCAAGTCCCCTGCCATGTGGGTCTGGCCACCCTCCCACTGGCCCTGAGCCCCAGGGCACCCCTCTGCTGGGGTGGGGGCAGCTGGGGAGACAGGGACGTGTCTGGAGGAAAAGTCACAAAGACGGTGGAATTTCCTGTTTGATATTCAGATGACACTATGACGTGGGTGCAGGTTTCATTGCAAACAGGAGAAAATTGGGACTTAGAGAAGCCATGCCAACCCAGAGCCACAAGCCACAGGTGGTGGAGGTGGGATAGCCCTCGTGGTGACCACCCCACCCACCCCGCTCTGAGCAGGATGTGCCCAGCACCCCTAAACGGCCGGATTACACGGCCCATTACTCTACTACTCTTGAGCTGATTACCTGAAATATGTCCAGCCCATATTCTAACAGATACGGTGATTATTTTTGTTCTATGTGCTGGCTCAAAAGAAATATTTTCTGCTTTTTGGAACTTTTCATAGATATAATAGCTTTGAAATAAAATGGGCAGTTATTTTTAAAGCAAAAAGTCACATACTTGCATAGCTAAAGCTCAAGTTTAACTTAAACATGCATTTATAAATTTTAAAGTATATTTGTTTAAAAAAGATGTATCTTTCGGGAAACTTGCAGCTTTCCTTTCCGATAAATACCTCCCAGGAGGCTGGGTCTGCAGAAGGTTTTGAGTTCCTAGAGACCCGAGCATTGCCTCAGAACTAAGCTACTCCGTCCCACCGTGGAGGTGTCCAGGTACGAGGAATAGTCTGAGCTACAGCTCACACCAAGAAAAGGGCCCTCCACCGCATCCTTCACTCACAGTGTGTGCCCTGGAGCCTCTGAAAACTTCCAGAAAATAAGTGGCCTTCTCAAAATTCCAGAGCAAAAAAGATATTAGCATATCAGCCTCCTGCTTCTCATAGACTGTTGTGTCATTTCAAAGGCTCTTCTGAGTCAGTTCTGGTAACATTTGTTTAAACAGCAGTCAGGTATTTATGTACAAACAAAAACACAGAGAAACAGACAACAGCATTTCCTGCAGAATTATGTTTATTTGTCAAGCACTTAAGTGTCACTTGCTGTATGCCTGCACCAGCTAAGCCCTTTGTGGGTGGTGCCTCAATCAACACTCAGCCTCCTAATTTGATTCTAAGCAAATCAGAACTCAGGCCCCTCCTGCACGGCTTCCTGTGGTGGTCACTGCAGTGTGTCCATGTGGCAATGACCATCAGCCACAGCCCTGAGTCCACATCTAAGGGCCCTGATGCTGTAGGGAAGCCATCCTGATCTTGGGGATAAAGTTCAAATTCTTGGCTTTGGGTTCAAAGACTCAGGTCCAGTTGCAAGTCCAGTGAGAGTCAAGATATTGTCTCAGGAAGCCTCAATCTTCCAAACCTCCCCTGACCACCTGGAGAGCGGTGTGTGGCCACACTGGCCCCGCCCCAGGCAGGTGGGCAGAGGAGTCCAAGCATGGAGCCCCAGGAGAGGCCATGGGAGGTACAGCACAGACCGGGGACAGGCACAGCTGGAGGAGAGGACAAGCCCAGATTACAGGGTCCTGAGGCTGATGACTGTGCCCCGCTCATGACTGGCAGCGTCTGCAGACAGATGGACCCAAGGCAGCAGCACCGACGGGTGGAGAAGGGACACTGTGCACACGTGAGTCCTAACAGGTGGAGAAGGAACACTGTGCACACCTGAGTCCTAACAGGTGGAGAAGGCACGCTGTGCACACCTGAGTCCTGACGGGTGGAGAAGGCACGCTGTGCACACCCGAGTCCTGACGGGTGGAGAAGGGACACTGTGCACACCTGAGCCCTGACGGGTGGAGAAGGGACACTGTGCACACCCGAGTCCTGACAGGTGGAGAAGGAACACTGTGCACACCTGAGTCCTGACAGGTGGAGAAGGCACGCTGTGCACACCTGAGTCCTGACGGGTGGAGAAGGGACACTGTGCACACCTGAGTCCTGACGGGTGGAGAAGGGACTCTGTGCACACCTGAGTCCTGACGGGTGGAGAAGGACACTGTGCACACCCGAGTCCTGACAGGTGGAGAAGGGACACTGTGCACACCCCAGTCCTCCTGGGTGGAGCAGGGACCCTGTGCACACCCGAGTCCTCACGGTTGGAGAAGGGACACTGTGTACACCCGAGTCCTCACAGGTGGAGAAGAAACACTGTGCACACCCGAGTCCTCACAGGTGGAGAAGGAACACTGTGCACACCTGAGTCCTGACAGGTGGAGAAGGCACGCTGTGCACACCTGAGTCCTGACGGGTGGAGAAGGGACA
>CAUYRH010146476.1:0-39283 GCA_963574655.1 Perodicticus potto | reverse complement strand
TTTCTTTCTTTTCTTTTTTCTTTTTTTTTTTTTGAGACAGAGCCTCAAGCTGTCACCCTGAATAGAGTGCTGTGGCATCACAGCTCACAGCAACCTCCAATTCCTGGGCTCAAGCGAGTCTCTTGCCTCCGCCTCCCAAGTAGCTGGGACTAGAGGCGCCTGCCACAACGCCTGGCCATTTTTTGGTTGCAGTCGTCATTGTTGTTTGGCGGGCCCGGGCTGGATTCGAACCCGCCAGCTCAGGTGTATGTGGCTGGTGCCTTAGCCCATTGAGCCATAGGCGTCAAGCCTGGAAGGGAAGTTTTAAAGTTTGCTGGACTTTACTTGGGTCAGGAAAATATTTATGAATTGTGATGAACAGGTGAAGGCCCTGGGTTCTTCTCATTCTTTGTAGTAATGATAGCTGGATTTATTCTATCTGAAACCGGTGCCAAGAGAATGTGATGGGACCTGTTGGCGTTTGTCACATTGAGCATGCAGACATCATCATTGCATGATGTCCTCACTTGGTCTTTGGTCTGAAGAGCGTGAGGAGAGCGGAGGGAGAGGTTGCAGGACTACTGAACACACTGCCAGATGGGGGCCTGTGAGACCCTGCCCAGCTTTCGTTTGTAAGGACGTGGGCCTTTTCAGATCTGTCCTGTGGGACATTTTACATGTCAAGACACCTATATTGTGACTTTTTTTTTTTTTTGAGAAGCAACAATAAGGAGTTGTATTCTGGATTCAACTGGGCAGGTCAGGTTTCCTTGCTGTCAGTGCACCGCCATTTGGGTTGGTCCTGTCTGTCTGGGGAGGCTGCCCCGTGGGCCGTAGGATGTCGAGCAGCATCCTGGCCTCCTCCACAAGATGCCACTGGCATCCTGCAAGCCGTGACAACCTGGCAACGCCACATGTGTCCTTGCTGGGTAGAAGCTGGGGGTTGAGGTGGGGCGAACAATTGCCCCTGGTGAGAACCAGTGGGGTAGACCTTCACTAGGACAGATTATTTTGTGGTCACAAAAAGTCTCTTGAGAGTATTCCACTTTCTCTTGTCTGTCCTGGGGCTTTCCAGACCTTTGAATCTTTTGGAGATTAGATTTTTAATGTGGATGAACTAATGATAAAAAAGGAAAAGGTGAGAGAGGATGGGACGTGGGTGCATTAACACCTCTGCTCTCTTCCTTTCTCTCCTCCACACCTCTGTGATTCTTCCAGAAAGGGAGAAATGGTGTGGAGAGGAGGACGAACCTGGCTACAGCTGTGTGCTGTGGACTGAACCCGGGGAAGCTGAGGCTGGAAGAACTGGTAGCCCTGATGTTCAAGTTCAGGTGGCAGCAGCTTCCTGCAGGCCATGTAGATGACGGTGTTCGGAGGGAAGCTGGGCATCCGCCAGGACCCTTGGCAAAAGTGCCATGTAGGCAAAGTTGTTTCTGCCACCACATCTGTTTCTGAGAACTCTTCATGCCCTGTCTCACTTTCCCTGCCCTCCAGACAATCAGTGGCCTCCGGTGGCCTCTGGGTGCTCGAAGTCCACCTCTCCTAGGCTGAGCCATCAGCTTCCCACATTACCATTACCTGCCCCCATTCCAAAGCTCCTTCTCTGTATGCTGATTTCAGCTATTTGGGGGGTTAGGAGGAAGGCTTCTAAGACTTCACTAAGAGAAGAGTCAGCAAGTTTAACCTGTCCAGGGGATGTTTTGACTCTTGAAAGAGAAGCTTGTTATTCCTCTCTCACAAGATGTTTTGGGACAAAAGGCTTTTCTATGGCTGATATAGTTTCCCTGAAGTGAGCATGATGGCTGGATATTGTTTCCAGCCACAATCTCTGCACTCCTTGGTCACGCCTATGAATTCCATAAATTAGAGCTTTCACTGAGAAAGGGACCGTACATGAAGTGAGTTGCAAATTTCCCATGAGAAAAGATTCAAATCCTTTAGCCTGGCATACAAAGCCCTTTATAGGAATTTGCGTTTTGAACCTCTTCTTCATTCATTCCCTCAAATAATGGTGGAAAAGATGGATAGAGACCTTGACCCCAGCCCCTCCCACAGATGTATGTAGTCAAGTGGCCAGTGGGGGGGAAACACACAAGAAATCAGCCAATGGCAATATGGTGTCGCATGTTAACCCGAGGTGGGTGGTACAGTAGGCTTTGGAGCACCTTGAATGTGGAACTGACCTGGAGGATCGCTGCTGGCTGGCCCAGGGAAGAAGTCCCACATGCTACACTGGGCATGTCCCATCACTCCTCTGGCTTTGAATGTTATAGTCCGTCTGTTTGGAATGCCGTCTCATGATCTGTGTGAAGAACTTTTAATGTCCTTTATGATCCAACTTAACTGTTACCCCGAGGAGACGTTCTCTGACCACACTTTGCCTTCCCTGCTTTTCTCTGCTTTGACACATCTCCCCTTGTCTTACTGCCAAATTTAAGTGTGTTTTTCCATTTGAGCTAAGTCTTTATACATCACCTCTATGGAAATACACTTATATCACACTGGTTTGTTATTTACTTGTCAGTCTTCTCCAGCAATTTTCTTAAAACCCTAGGTAATAAAGTACATCTCTGTTCAACCCCCAGCTCCTAGCCCAGTGCCTGGCACACAGAAGTGCTTAGCAAATGTCACTGAATGAATGAACCTATTCAAACTGGAATCTGGAAAATGTAATAGCGGGACGTGTCCTTTACTCACTTTTGTATTAGGATGTAAGATATATATACCAAAGACTTCATAAGACACATATGTCTGGTACAAAATGAAAACTCATATAACCATAGCCTGGGTCAAGAAGTAGCTTCTTGTATTCTTAACTCATCACTGGATGTCATATTCTTGAATTGAGTGTGTCACTAAGATGAAGACTCAACATTCTTCATTTGACCTGAAGTTATTGGGGTCTTCTTCCAAGCCAATACTCATCTTGAACCTTAGGCCTGATATTCTGGATGCCAAATATTTGGCCAAAAGCCAACCAATTCAGTGGAGCATCAGTTGGCAGGCCTGGCCTGAAATCTAGCTGCAGGGAACTATCTGCTCCAATGGACAGTATCTTGCAAAGGATCTTGAGCTCCTTCCTTCCTTCTACATATGGAGGTTGTGGGTTTACTTGGACTCTGCCACATCTAAGGAAAAACAGTGAATATGGGAGCCTCGCTGGGATTATTTACCCTGCAATAGTTAACCTGTGTGAAGATCAGCCTGTTTGTTGGTTGCTGTTGAGACAGATCAGTTAAAGTCTTGCCTCATTATTCAGAGGGTGTGTACTCTGCTCTGCTCTGAGTGGAAATCAACCATCTGCCTTGTCACGTTTGGTCAGAACACTGTGCCTTTGGAGCGGCTGTGGTTACAGGCTGCATGGCAACCACCTCCAGTGTGGTGCGGCTCGGAGCTGGTGGGGCTCTCTGCACAGACCTCATCTTGTCCCATCTGAGGGCTGACACAGCGCTCTCCTCCCTTTTCTGCTGCCCTTAACAACCCAGGGCCAGCCAGCCTGCCCGCCTGGCTTCCTCCCTTCCTTCTCTTCTACCTTCCCCTTTCCTTTCCCCCTTCTCTGCTCCTGCTCTTCCCTCTCTTCCTTCTAGCTGCCTAATCCCCACACATATACTAGAATAATGACTTATTTGATGGGTATTTCTTGAACCTGGCTGCAACTTTCTCCCTGAATGCAAATTTAGCCCATTTCAGGAGCTTATCAACTCCAGATTCCTGTTTGATTTCCCTTCTCTGTCTCCCTCCTCCTCCCACTCATGCGGGTGTATGTGTTTCGTGAATCTCTAATCACTACATTTAATTTAATTTCACATTTTAAATTCCTTTATAACAAACTTAACTCCTTTTCATCATCTTCACTGACATTTCAGACACTTTGATTTTTCTAGTTTCTTAATAGGTCGTCCCCGAAATCTTTTTGTTTGCTGATTGATTGTTTAAAGCAGGTAACATCATTCTCTAGCCTTTGCTTCAAGGAGTTTAATTCATGTACTAAGTATTTTCTGAGAACCTACACTGTGCCAGGCACGGTTTGAGATCTGGGGATTCAGCAGTGAACAAGGAGATACATGTGGCCCCTGCTCTTGTGGAGGTGAAATTCTAAACAAATTTTATATTCTAAAACTGAGCAATCCAACGCAGTAGCCAATAGTGACATGTAGCTTTTAAGGTAAAATCTAAAGTAATCAAAAATTCAGTTTTTCATTCACACTGACCACATCTCAAGCACTCAGCAGCCACATGTGACTAGCAGTTATGGCATTTGACGGCGTATATCTAGACCAGTTGCATCACAGTAGATCCTATTACACAAGGTGTTCCGGAGGAATTTGCCAGACCTAGAACCATTCCAGGAATCTAAGAAATCTCTGTAGCCACACTGTGAGATGATTATGTTCACATAAGGTCATGATTACTTCACATATAATCATCCCCTTGAAACATGTAAATTATGTCTAACCTGACTGGAGCATATAGGTTTATTTTTGTTTTGAGCATCTTGTTTTTACATATGAGATGGTTAAATTAGTGTGGTGGGACCAAAATTTGAAATACTCATCTTCCTTTTTAGTGTTTCAAGCAGGTACTGGCTCTACCCATCATCCCAGGGGAAGGAAGGTTGTAGGGTAGAACCCAGAAACAGTCCCTGAGTCTCTCTGGCTGCTTTTGTGGTCCAAATGTCCAAGCTCTTAGGGACTCTAGAGTATTTGTAGAAGGGGCAACAGAAAGGAGGACTTGAGGAATAGATAAAAATGTCTTGGCAGAAACAGAGTTGGAAGAGAAAGAGAGTCTGCAAACACACATGAGGGTGTATACAGGGTGCTTGCCAGCTTGCACATGCTTTGTGGGCAGAGGCTGCCTGGTGTCCCTGGCACACCTGTTGGCAGTAGCAGGGTTCCAGAAAGAGAAAGTGTCCAGAGTTTGGGACACTGGACATAAAGGGTCATACTGATTGGAATAATGGCTACTTCAGCTGTGAACAGATGATTTATCAGCTACAATCTGCTCCTTCCCCCAATCTTAATCTACACAAAAGGAAGATAGAAAGGGTCGGTCTGAGGTGGTGATTTTTCCCCCAGCTCAGGGAGATGAATGTTCAAAGTGAAAATAAATGCAATTTTAATAACAAGTAAAGTTGATTTTCTGGCAGCCTCTGCATCTATGTGCTACAAGCCATGCTCATTCCACAAGCAGTGTAGTTTCATTCTATAGACACTAGTTCAACAGCAGCCTTCATCTTCTCCTTTGCTCTATTTTATTTATGTCTACATTATATTCTATTGGTAGAATAACACTTCTCCTGGGAAGTAGTGTACAAAGCAGGGTCATCGTCTGTATTTGGAGAAAACTTCAAATATTTTGGAAACTGATTCCATTCAGGAACTCTAACTTCACATGTTCTTCAATTGCACTCATTGGGAAGGAAGTTAGTGCAATTTCATGACCAGTTGATTTAAACCAGGCCTCAGAGAGCTATAGTCCATGGGTTAAGTCTGGCCTGCCTCATGATTTTGTAAATAAGTTTTATTGGAACAGAGTCATGCCCATTAGTTTACTTACTGTCTATAACTGCTTTTGTGGTAAAATGGCATCACTGTGTAGCTACAACAGAGACCATATGGCCCCATAATACCAAAACCAAGAAGTTTGCTTCTATTATAGATGAGGACTGTCTAAACTGTCTAAACATTCTAAACAGAATCTTCCTTGCAGATTCTTCCCCTTGCAGAGCAGAGATTTGAGAAAGATGGTGTAATTGTAATGAACGTTCCAGCTTCAAGGATGACTTCTTGAAGTGATGGTTGGGAACATAACGCCTTGAGTGACAGCCATTAATCTCAAGTAATAAAGAAGTACAAGGTGCAATGTAGTCTCTGTCAGCTGGAGTAAGACAGAATCTTATCTCCTTATCTTGTTAATACAGATGACTAGATCAGCCATCTGCTTTATATATAATTGGGGGCTCCCCATTGCTTTCCACTCTGCTGTGCAAGGAAGGGTCTTGAGTCTTTATTACAAATGATGTCAGGTTGCATCTGAGGAGACTTGGAGCTTATCTTAGGTTGATTTCTTCCAGAAGTGACCCTAAATGAAAGCTTCAAATGAAGGTGATTAGTTAAGAAACTCCTCCAAAGAGAAACTGGATGGTAAGCAGAGGAAGCTGAATAAGAAAGAGAAAAAAGCCAAGAAAAGGGCAATTTCAGATGAATCCTGAGCCTTAGCCTGATTCCATGGGTATCTCCAGGGTATGAACCACATGTCACGTGTAGGAAGGTTCTTTGCAGTTCTGAAAGTGGTAGTTTTTTCCATGAAAACAACAGCCAATGAAACCAGGCTTGTATACTCTCCATGTCCTTCTCTTTACAACAGGCAATGGCAGAGGATGAAATCCCTTGGACATACAAAAAAAAAGAAATCCCCCCCAAACATTAAGTTCTCTGGGTGGAGAAGAGTCTTCAATAGCTCAAAGGCGATTATCAGAAGTTCATGGTGTGAGTTCCCGCATTAAAGCACGTAGAAACTGGAGGAAGAGTAAGAGGGGGATGGGAGGGTAATGTGGGCAGAGAACTAAGGGCTTTTGCCTCAACATCAGATTGGTATCTTCTCCATCCACATTATATGTGATTTGGGATTATAATACAATTTAAATTATTTATGTCATTTCCATAAAATAGATCCTCCATGGCATGGCAGAAACTTCTCTTTCCTCTTTTTCATCATTCTTTTACTTTCCTTTCAAAAGTAAATTACAATCGAACCTCCATAGTTGACCACCTCCCTATGTTGACCACCTCCTTAAGTTGATGTAATTTCAAAAACCAGACATGTATCACAGGTACATATCAGTACAGTAGGCCTCATTCCTTATGTTGACCACCTCGGTACATTGACCAGTTTGTTACAGTCCCTTGGATGGTTAGCTTACAGGGGTTCCACTGCATTTCTTTAAGGGAAAACAAAAAACAGCCACTTTTCTTGTGGGAGACTTGGGAGGGTCTCCCTTTTTATGATTAAAAAGGTAAACAATTCAAAACTCTCTTTGAGACTCTATTATTTCTCCTGTAATATCTCATGGGGATATATTCAAAAAGTTCTCTGCCTACTTGTGAAGTAGCATTTCCTTTATTTGAGCTAAGTCTACTTCTTTCATACTTCAAAGGATTATCTGCTGAAGTACACTTAGATTTGGGACTCACGTCATGCTCACTGTATCCACAGAGAAATTCACTGTGGGAACTCATATATTTCAGGCATATTCAGTTTTATCTTTCTGAAGTGAAGAGTCCTAATCTTCCCGATTTGTCCTCAGTTTGCAGCTTTGTATTCATGCCTTAACGGTTAGGTTGCTCTTTGTTGGCTCAGTGCGTTTATGTTTCCCTTGGGGTACGGTGACCAGAATTACACTTGGTACCCCAGGCATAGATGCATTATAGCTTTGGATTGGGTAAAAACAGCTCCTCGCATTTTGTTTTTAACGCTATTCTAGGTGATGTTTAGAATAGTTTTGAGTTCAATTACACATCATGCCAGTATTTCTAGTATCCAACCTATAGTGATTATCTCTCCTTACTATAGTTAATTGCAGCTAGAGTATACTGTTTGTTGATGAATAATTTAATCCTATTTTACTTTAAAAGTATTAACATTTATTTAATAATGTAAATAAATTTTATTTTTAATTATTATTTTAAAATTCATTTAAACCTTTTATTTAATCATGCTTAGTAAATCTTACTGGCTACTTTTCTACTGACACACACATGAATTTTTCTGAAATCCCTCACTATTGGCTTAGTATTCAGTATTATTATAGAGAGAGATTCTCCTCTAAATCTTGTGGACTCCCATCACTATTGCATATGCTAAAGAGGACAAGTTCCAACATAGGTTTAAAGAAACTCTATGGATCTGTCTTTATTCAAAGGAGTAAATATTTTTATAGCTTTTTCCCCTCAGTAATAAGTTTGCTCCCCATAGGTGACAAAATAGTCCTAACAACAGGGCATTAACTTTTCTCCTCTAAGTACAAATTTTTGGGGAAATGGTCTACAGAAAGATTAAAGAATGTTAAATACATCATATCTGCTGATGCTTTATTTTCCAAAGGGTTACCTAAGACTGACTTAGGGAATCTGTGGTATAGTAGAAAAAGCATGGGCTTTGGAATCATAGAAACACTGAGTGAACCGAAAGGGCTCTGTTAAAGGCAGAGTTAACAGAGGTTAAAAATCTCCAGGATGAGGGTGGTGCCTGTGGCTCAAGGAGTAGGGCACCATCCCCATATACCAGAGGTGGTGGGTTCAAACCCAGCTCCCGCCAAAAACTGCAAAAAAAAAAAAAAAAAAAAAAAAAAAAAAAAGAAAGAAAGAAAAAAAATGGTCAGGATGGGCCAAGTGCTAAATTTAATTATAGGCCAGTCTTGAAAAGGTTAAACAATGGAATATTTGAAGGTAACATCAAGAACTAACTTTTGTGAAAGGTGGTGAATGGTGCTTTACAGGGCACTGCTGGTTTTAAAAGGAGAGCCTCCTTTGCGATGGAGAATTCTCTAGTCATTTGGGGTGGTTCCTGTTTAGGATCCGGTTACTCTTCTTCATTACATAAAGTCTTCAGTTCCATCCTTTTAGGGCTAGATATCATTAGCCTCGTGTGACCTCTTATACTACTAGAGTTCTAGTCCTTGGCCACCACAAACCTCTGGCTGAGTTACTCCTGCCACTCTCCTCTTCCTTATCATCTTCCATTCCTGCAATCAGAGCTCCTCCAGCCGACCGTCCTCCCCTGTGCTACTGTCCTCACATGAGGCTGGGCTTTTTGCCTCCTGAATTTTCTCATCCCTGTTCTCTTTTCCTCCATTTCCCCTAAGCTTTGCGAACACCCTTATTTTCAAACACAAACTCCTATTTTTTCCAATACTTTTAAGAGCCCACTTCCCCATTTTCTTGCCTTAATTGAAACCTGCTTTCTGGCAAGATACCGTTTCTTGGCAACCTTCTCAAGTGGAAGACACAGTTTCCTGTACCCGCCATTGTGGTTCCCAGAAGAAATGTCTGCACTCTTCCTGATACCCTTGGTCTTTTCCAAACCACAGTTTTTCACTCGTGTGCAAAATGTCCTCTCTCCTTTGAGTTTTAGGTCATCTTGTTCAAAGTTTTACTGTTCGCTCCTTCTCCTGTCATTATTATGAAAACCTTTAATGCCTGTTAACAAATCCAGAAGAATCTAGCTTCAAGATGTTTGACCTCAATGCTAGCCTATTCTCATAGCTACACCTGACCTTATTATTATTCTGTGCCTTTAATGTCAGTTTACCATTCTCTGATCACAACATCTGAATCATCACAGCTATCAGGGCCCTTAGTTAAAGCAATTGCTATTCAGGCTAGAAATCTAGCCCTTTGATCATTCTTTCTCCTACTAGACTCTTAACTGATATTATAACTTTACTTTCTTCTCCCTCCATCTTAGATCTTGTAGTGTGTGACTTTAAGAACCTTTGAAATCATCTCCAAAAGCCCTAGTCCCCTTTCTCTGTGCTATACAGGTTCAACAAAGACCCAATCTTGGATTAATGCAACCATTTGCCTTTCCTGATACTTTATCTGTGCTGCTGAGCCTTGACTGAGAAAACACACAAACTTATCACGCAAATAAGGGGCCCTATGCAATCCTGTGATATGTACCAAGTCAGTGACATCTCTCATTTTCCCTAGTGATGATTGTAAGACATCATTCTTCTTCTCAATGCTCTGCTTCATCCACACTTTCTCTGCCCCTCCTCCCTTGCCAGTATAACCCTCTGTCCCCCTTCCCCAGCAAATGTTTTGCCTTGCACATCATTTACTCCTAAATTATGTAATTGGTTCTTTCATTCATTACTGAAATAAAAATTCTCTGGCAAAAACCACTAGTGACTTCTTAAAGGACTAACTGAATGTACTCTTCTAAATGTTCCCCTAGTTGGACTTTTCCTTTGCATTTGAAACTGGTGACTGTTCCAAGTCTCGGAATTCTACTCTGCCCTGTTCTCTCTCCACTTATGCTCCCTGGCAAGCTCGCCCACCGTGGCTTTAACTGGTAGTTACATAGGTGATTCCTAAGTCCATGTCTCTAAGTCTAGCTCTTTGTACTGAGCTCCAGAGTTCTATGTATAAAAGAGTCTTCTTTGTGGTTTTCCTGGGATTCTCATGGAAAGCTCAAACTCAGCCCCAACTGAATAAACCCACCCGCCACTGCTCTAGTTCTGCCTCCAAGTTTCTCTGGCTCTGTAAATGACATCACCCTTTAGACAAAGCTACAAATTTTGGCATGCTCTCCAGCTCCTCTGTTTTAATTCTCATCTACTTCCCCCACTACCACCTTCTGTACCATTCAATTTCTTCCCAGATCCTTCTGAAGTATCACTCTACCTGTCTGCTCCGTCCTGCCTCTCGGCTCCCATCTCACTTCTTCTTATGAACACTCCACATTTCAGCTTGAGAGCTCTGATTAAAATGTGCATGTGGTATCCAATCATGGTACCACCTGTAGCATGGAGTAGAAGTCCTCCACGGTCTGAACCTGTCTCTCTCTAAACCCATCTATCCTCTTCCCTCTAACCCTGCAGTTAGCTATGCTCAACTACCTGCTGCTCCTGGAACTTTTCATACTAATTCTCAATTTGGAATGCCATTCCTCTTTCTTCACATCTCCTGCTTCCATCTGCCCAGCAAACATCTGCTCCTATTTCAGGGCTTGACTTAATCTCCCCTTTCTTTGACTCATCTGTTGCGCCCCTGCTCCACCCTGACCACCTTTTTCTTTGGGCTTGATCTTTTCACAAGTATCGTCAACATCAGTTTCCTTCTCCTGGACTGTAAGCTCCCTGAAGACAATGTCTTTGTCGTATGCATCTCTGTGCCTCAGTTTCCAGCTCATAGTGGGAACAACATATTCATATATATCTACCGAATGAAGAAACTTAGAATGCAAAATGGAGTCCAGCCCGCGAGAGATGCTAAATAAATGTCACAATGGTGGAACAAATGTTGATTGCTACAGTGTACTAAATCATCACAAAGGCCCGGCGGCAGATAGCTCAGTTATTTGCAACTCCATTAAGCCTCAGTTTGCAGTGGTAAACAATTCAGGTGGGTATTCACTATGATCTGAGCTGACTTTCAGGGATGGAAAATGGGGATGGCGCTTCATGTTGGCTTGCTTCCTTAGCCATTTGTGAAAACAAAACCCAGCAAAACGATTTTCCCTTTCCCCAAAGTTGGCACTAGCTCAAGTTTTTCTTTTCCAAAATACTTTGGTCAGACAACACTCCCCATGCTATGGCTATGAGGCATTAGTGTGCTCTGAATCCATTAGAGAAGGTCAGTCCAGAATACTAACTAAACAGATGCATGGCCCCAAGTTTTGGGAACTGGAGTCTAATGAGTGAAATACATTAAAATGGCCATCTTCTCCAGTCATGCTGTTCTAAGCTTCACCATAAGCAGGCAGATTTCAGAGACTGGCTCCTTGAGCTGTCCTGATTTCCATGCCTGAAGTGAGGAACAGTTAATTTGAGGCAGCAAAGTCATTCAGGAGATGATTTGGGCTTTGCATATAGGAGATCCTCATTTCCTGACAAAAACAGCACTTGAAATCCAGTTGATATCACAGAGACAACACGGACCCAAAAGAGCAAGGATTCTTTTTTCCCATACCAAACTTTTGTACTAAATATATACAAATGTTAAAAAAATCACATAAGAACAAAACAAAACCCCTCCAAAAACAGACTACTTAATTCATTTCAGATGGAAAAGCCCTGGGCAATAAGAAAGAAAAAATGCCCTATGCACTAAGTAGATAGGAGAGTTAATTTGGGGTGACTGGAAGAGCTAGATAATATTAAGTTGTCACAGTAGAAAGTTCAGTTTTGGACATTCTGCTTTCACATTACTATCTAAACTTGTAAAAATACTCAGGGAGGCAGCAAGAAGGACTAAATTTAGACCCTTATTTAATGCATTCAAGACCATGATTCATTTTCCTTCTGCCTTGGGATAGCCTAGAGAATCTGAACATAAGCAAGCAACACATGGATGCCCAGTAACTCAATGAAAGTCACTTTCATTCCGTGGCTGGAGAAAGCCGGAAACACCCCATTTTCTCTGCTAACAAAGGTTCACTTCTAGGTACACCATACACCAGGACGTAGAAGCAGATTTCTAAGCTGGTGAGAGGCCATCTAATTTTAGCTGTGCTCAGCCTTAGTATGAAGGAAATGTATTCTGTAGCTTTCTCCTCTCAGTGGCTTCTTCCCCTCAACCTTCCCTGGGACCCTGGCCACCTCTCCGAGGCCATATGACATTGGGCACCCTAATGAGACTTCTCAAAAGGTTATCATTGGGTAGCAATGCATTTAACAGCCCAGAGTCCACGTCACTTCATGCCAGCCCGTAAGTCAGGTCTTAGAGACCTAGTATTATCGATAACAAACACGCAAAGACAAGTTTGAGCTATTTGAAAACACAAAACCAAACCCAAGAGAAACTGACCAGACAACAAGAGCAAGTTCAATTTCCAGGAATGACATCAGGGTGGTTGGTAAGCAAAGTTTCCAGGGTAGCGCAAACCATCGCTGCCCTTTTTCCAATCTCCATTTCATTATTTTCTGCTTCTAATTACAACCTAACCTCTATTTCCTACACAAAAGCAAAAAGTTTAGCTTCCACAGATAATTTAGGTTAAGGCTGAACTATCATCTAGTCCAACACGGCTTAGAGGTGAAAAGCACGTAAGTTATTTTGTGATTTCACAGTGATTCCCCCCCCCCTTTTTTCCTTTTGATTTTAGTTTTGAAAGCACATTTGGAAAGTAACCTTACCAGTCTCATTCTAGCGTCTTAGGTTTTATTGATCTTATTGATCCTTTGGTCTCTGTGTTTAGGACAAATGATAGGAAGAAAAGCAGAACTTACATAAAAACCCTGTCGTTGGGTAACATCTCCTCCCAGAAGTGAGGATCAAAGCTGTCCCCCCTTCTGAGGTATAAGATTGACGTTACTCGGAGTGCTCTACTGTATACCCACATCCGTCCATCCCAATTAAGAGAGAGATAAGCTTCCCAAACATGAAATGAGTTCAGCAATTTTTAAGTAAAAAACAAAAAGGGTCAGAGATGGAGTGCGTGCATTACACTGGAAATGAGGTGCTCTGAGAAAGGGTTTGGATAAGCAGCGCTTGGAAAGGACCACGTGAGCCACATCGCAGGATAGGACTGGCAGGCCCCGCGCAGGGCCGTAGGGCGGGTGGTTATGAGATCCGATCAGCTTGAACACATGCGGCACAAACCAACCTGGTCATGGCACAGTAAAGAGGCAAGACATCATAGGGCAGCATAAATGATCTGTACCTTTCTCAAACAGCAAGACACTTGGGTTTCTAGGGGCCGTTCTGAATGACCAGGTAGGGCAGTCACCCAATCCACACTGGGCCCGGCCAGTGCCACAAGGTGAATATCAAATCATTTAGCAGGCAGGGATGTTCAATGCCATTGGCCAAATAGAATGACAGATTTGGGGGACAGTCTTCTATACCCATTTGAGAAAGAACAAATACTTGTTAGCACTCTAGACAGAAAACTGGCTGATTTAGCTTAGAACAGTGGCTACCATTGCAGCCAATTTCGGAGATCAGCAAGAAGGTAAGTGGTTGGGGGAAGGGCGTCGCGAAGGTTGCTTCTATCCAAGGCTGGGTTGGGTACATACAGGGATTTGGAACAGAAATTTAGTCTCACACACTTAGAACACCACAGATCTAATTAACAATGTGGGAAATCTATTTTCATATTTCACTCATACAATACACCTCTCTTCCATCACCAGGGGGTTTTCAAGTTCTAAACTACAATCAGCCCTTCTTTTAAAGGAACAATAATAGATACTCTTGTTCAGCCAGATGGTGGTGTTTGTTGCACTAGGCTGGGTTCATAGTACAACATCAATAAATGGCCACTTGTAGAGGGACAGACAGAATCCCATTGATAAAACACACCTACGCCTCCCTCCTTCTCCCATCCCCAAATATGTTGCATTATTAAAACACCCATGGGGTCTTAATTTCATTTTGGGGAAGGAAGGAAAACTAGAAAAGACAAAATAATGTAACTAAGCAGGAAAACAATTTCTCGTAGGAAAAGCAGCACATTTAATCTCTGCGGAGAGGGATCACGGGTAGGCTTTTCATGTGTTGTTCTGCCTTTAGGGACTGTTTGAAAGGAGGGTCTCCAAAGGATTTCCCAGTTCCTGGAAAGCTATCTTGGGGAAGGCTGCCCATTGTCAACCAAAGACATCACAACCAGGAGATGCAGTTAGAATTCTTTCTCAGTGAGGTGGCTAAGTCTCATGAAACATTGTTCCAATTAGGTGTTCCAAAGAGTCTTGCTTGCCTCAGATAATGAATTTTGAGAAGGAAAGGGTATTTGTTCAAAATCCATCACATAAGAAAAAACGATGTGCTCATGTGTTCTGCTGCCAGTGTACACATCCTCGTCCCAGGCTCGGGGACTCACACCCTTTGGGGCTTTGCCCTTTGCTTTCTGGTCTCAGTCCTGCCAGGGATGGATGAGGGTGGGGGAAGCTGACTAGTCTCTCCTCCTGTTCTTCATAGCTACATACCTGGTTATATAACCCTAATCTGGGCCCACAGTCCAGGGCTCAGATGGCTGGCCTGTCAGCAAAAAATGTCCAAAAAATGTTAATTCAACAATGTTGGAGGGATGTTATTTCCAGAGATAAACTCCTCAGGGAAAATGAGAAAGAGTTGCTGCTCCTGGGATCCAACTCCTCCACACTGAAAGATGCTTCTTTAATGAAGCTTTCTTTCCCCCTAAATTTCCCAATGCCTGGTGTGTCCTGACATTTGGTCTAAATAAAATCCTGGAACAGATCCTTAGGATATAACTATCTTCAAACTCCATGCAAGAGGAGTTTTTATTACAGAGAATCAGCATCTATTAGAGCATGAAACTTTGGGGGTCTGCTGGCGCTCACTCCCCACATGGAATCACTGCATAATATAGACACTGGCTTTTTTTTCCTGGCATTTATAGTAAGCTCCTCAGTTTGTGACCTAAGGCACTTTCCATACTTCCAGGCAGTGAATATTGGTTCCCTATCAGTCTCAATGGCACATAATTTAAGACAGTGGGAAAGGGAGTTGGAGAATAGTTTCCAGGGTAAGAAAAACACCACGCAGATGTTTGCCCTTACTCTTGAATTCTGATGGCGAAATTGAGAATTGTTTATTTGTTCTGAAGTTAAACTCAAGAAATGTATTTTCTAATGGCTGAGGGCTGGAGGCTAGGATAGCGGTGGGTAATAATGACACAATATATTCCTGATACTGACTATTTCAACACATGACTCTGGGACTTTGAATCATCCAAAATTTTAGATCTTTTTAAATGGTTCAGTTTTTTTTTTTTTTTTGGATCAAATTTGGCATGCCAGATGTCGATTTGTATCGCAGAACATGACATACCTAAAGAAACACCCGAGGACTGCTTTGCTAAAATTGTATATTCACCTTCTGTAATTGTTGTTTTGGGGTTTTTTTTTTTTCCTCCAAGATAGGAAGCTAGGAATCGGTCCTCTATCTTGAGCCATTTATTGAGAACAAACAAATGAACTTGAAAAAGACACAACCCAATTGAATTTAAATACCTGACTTTGGTGTATGAGAATCATAAACTTGCTTACGGTCTATCTGGTCTGCAAACACCTCCCCATAGATCATCCAATATGGCATATAGAAGATGTTCTTGGCCAGTTTCCATGATGGCTCCTCGTTGGGAAAAAGGATGGCTTGTCTGGCGACCCCAAAGCTCATCAGCACCACCAGCATGATGATGACAAAGTACATCATGTCTATCATCTGGAAGAGGAAAAGGGAGAAACAAAAGAAAACACACATGATTGAGTGTTCTAAGAATGCCAATGTTGATGGAGCCCTTTGGAGGAGGTCCATTTTCTAGGCAGCTG
This sequence comes from Perodicticus potto, assembly GCA_963574655.1. NCBI lineage: Eukaryota > Metazoa > Chordata > Mammalia > Primates > Lorisidae > Perodicticus > Perodicticus potto. The sequence continues at coordinate 23,289 of CAUYRH010146476.1, read as the reverse complement.
ATAATGGCTGTTTAGACAGAGACTTATGTGCAGATAAGAGGACACTTGGTCCACTAAAACTAATGTCCAGTGACACTTGTGAGAATTGTATCAGTAACTCAAAAAACATTTTTTTTTTAAGTGCATGCACAATGGAGCCTTTTCACATTTCATCACTGTCTGTGGGATCTAGTCCATTCTATGTGTAGACACCAGAATAGAAACTTGGGTCTCTAGGCGGATCCAGTGCTTTTTCTCTGCTCCTGGGGGAGGCAAGCATCCTCTTTATGTCTCTTCATTCTTAGAGAAATTGGAATTAAGATAGTCGAACTGTTCCAAGAATGAATGCAATGTTGCAAATTCCCTTTCTGAGTTCTGAAAGGCTAATGAAAAGTTGGAAAGCTCAAAAAAAAATAACTGCTTGTGAACAAAGCTGGGACAATCAAATATCCATCATTTTCTGTCTCCTTCCCATGGCCCGAGCCCATCGCATGATGCTCTGCCATCACCCAGCCTCTCAGACTGCAGGGGCTCCTGTTGGCTGTGCAGGATGTTTTCCTGGGCATTCGCACTGCGGAGCCTACTGTCCCAGACCCGTGCCGGGGCTGTTGAAATGATGGATTTCCATCTTAACATGTTTACAGCATCCTCCAGGCTGCACTCTAACATAATGCTCTTGCTTCCTCTCTCTTCCCTTCTTCCTTGTTTGTCTCCATGATATATGTTATTGGGGATCTGTTCCTCACATGCCAAATTACTTTCCTTTTATCCCTCAAACTAGATGAGGATGCAGTAGCTATTGATTTTGCCTGGCCAGAACCTCCCTCTTTAAGAAACAATTTCTACCTGTTTTGGCCACAAGGTGGGTGTGTTTTCCAGGGCAGGTTAATCATGGTTGTCCTCCTCCTGGCAGGAGAGATAGGAGGCAGGCGGTGACATAAGACAGGTCAACTAGCATCCTGTTTTGCCTTTTAAAAAAAATTTAATTAAAACTGGGAGAGAGAAATTTTCTTTTCTTCTCTGGAATGATGTAAATGCAGTGTCTGAGGCTCAGTTCTCCACTACTGAAACTGATTAGAATAAAAGAAGACAAAGAGAACAAATCCTGACAGTGGTTGCTTCTTTGCTTTTGGCTGTCCCTGGGCCCAGTTCCATCACTCCTATCAGTCAATTTGTCCCTCCTAGGCTTGAGCTAGTTGAAGATTGTTTTCTATCTTGCATCAAAACACCCACTCCTAAAAGACTTCCTCATGGATATCACACTTCCTGAAGGGCTGTCCATCCACAAGGAAAGACATGCTAATTTTACTAATGACAATGGAGAATTCAAATTAGCTTTAATATATTATTTGAAGAAAGGACAGTCCATGGTTCTTGTTATTGGAATTCCAACATCACAGCCTTCCTGTATGCCCTAGGACACTGGACTCTCTTTATACTTCAGGCCAACTGATCAAGTTTCAGGGCATCTTCAAAATGCATCACACAAGTATTGGGTGACTTTGCAACTAAATAGGAATATCTCAAAATTTGACATTCATTCATATTTTCCAATTGTTTTTAAAATTATATGCTATTTAATTAGTTATTCCTTCCACAGTTTAGTGGTCTCAGAATTCCCTTAAAGTGAGCAAGCCAGCTGTTTCGAAACCCTTTTATAGGAGACATGGGTCTCTTTTTAATCCTTTCTCTTGCTCTTTTTTTATTTTGCAAAATTCTTTCATCATTTATTTATAAAAAGTTCTGTCAATGAGAAAGTACATATGGGTCCTTCATATTGTGTTTATTTACATTGATTGAAAGAAGGGTGGGGCGAAGAAGGTGTGTACTTGTGGGCTTTAGGAGCTGCTTTGACCTAAGAAAACTCAGCCAGCAAATACAGAAACCATTCTAATTCAATTTCTCAGGATTATTTTTGTTCAGATTGATTGTGATATCAGTGCAAAGGGTCAAGATAATCAAAGAGAAGACACATTCTTCCCAAATACTCAGCTTCATATATTTCAAAGAAGTTTTTTAGCTTTCATACAAACACCAAAATGTGACAGAGATAGGAACAGCACATTATTAGTGAAAAGTGAGGCTGACTTCCTCTGTTTTTAAATCTTAATTCTCCAGTGGATTCAACATTAAGAGAACTGAGTCTGCCCTATTTTGTAGATATCTTTCAGTTGAATTCTACAAAGAAAATACATATAGTGGCTAAGCATGTATGCTCAGGAGCCAACTACCTAGGTTTTTAATCTTGATTTTGCTAGCAGAAATAGCTACGTGGGAAAAAAAAATCCACAAAAAGTAAACATAGTTACAAAAATAAGATAAAATACTTTCCTGACCATAAAAAAAGGACAAAGAAAGATAGCTTGGTGGCCTTGGGACAGTTGCTTAATCTTGTTTTTTATTTGTAAAATGGTGATAATAATAATAATAATGCATATTATTTTTATAAGAGATAAGATAAGATGTGAAACACTTAATGTGGTAAGTTCTCAGTCAATGTTGACATATTCTTTTAGTAGAGTTGGGATGAGATCAGGCTGTGGAGTCAGAGAGACGTTTGAGTTGTCCTTGTCCTTTCCTTTGTCTCTTGTTTCTTCAATTGTGAAGACTTATTTCATGGGGTGGAATAAGGACGGCATGTCTGATGTGGTATCTAGCACATAGCAAGTGATGGGGATGCTTACTGTAGGTTTTGTTCTGCATCCTACCGGTGAGTTTAGTACTAGGCTTAGAGAATTCCATTAAGAAGTGGAATCTGAAGGGAAGGGGTCAGGATTTCCTTATGTGATCCTGGAACTGCGGATCAATTGGAATCGAAGTGGAGAGGCAGGTTTTCCACGCCGCGAGGCATTTGGCGCACTGGTTTTTACACAATGCAAAGACTCATAGTACTAGATAGGCCCAGGGAATCTTATCAGCTGTCTGCCCCTAGACTACAGGGCAGTGAGGTACTCGGCTGTTTACTTCTGAGCAGGGACTCCCCAGTGTTGAGAGGCTTTCAGTATAAACACATCTGGGCACATTATTTGTAAAGGTTCCAGCCTGGCCGTCCATCTGGCTTGCAGATAAATTCTATAGGCATATTTTATCTACCTTCTGGATCAGTGACGCAAATTATTGAACTAATTGTCTTAAAAGCCTCATGAAAGAGAAGCAAAGCCCCCAAATATGCTCATTTCCTACTTAACCGACAAATGAAGTCATTCATAAGTGAAAAGGTAGAGAAAATGCGATACTTCCCTCTTGCTCAGTCCTTAGTAAGATTTCATTCTAGTCAAAACTGGAGATAATTATGCCATTATTGAAATGCGAGGCATGGATTTTAAAATTATCTTGCTGCTTTACTGTGACTTTAGTTATTTTAAGTATAGAAATGCCAGCCAAACTTTAAATAGTTACATATTGGGTTTGTTGGGTCTTTTCAGATTTTACTTACTAAAATAAAACAGGGTAACAGTCGGAAAAAACAACCAATCAGATTATGTAATTGTCTTATGTAGTGGTTCTCAACAAAGGGAGATTTTGTCCCCCAGCGGACATGTGGCAACGTGTGGAGACTTTTCTGTTGTCACAACTGTGTGTGTATGTACACACCGCCTTTCATGACACTGACAGCTGGTGGGTGGAGAGCAGGGACATGACTAAATATTCTATGATGCACAGAACAGCCCCTATGACTAGGAATTACCCAGCCTACAATATCAGTAACATTACAGTCCGTCACTTTCTCTGGGCCCATTTGAGAATACATTTGAGAATCTCATGAAAGCTTGCCCTCTTTATCAGGAAAATTCATACATCCACACATTTTTATATGTCAACTGGGGGGAGGGACCACGGAGTCTATCTCCTAAGCCTCAACCATAGATTCTAAATTGAGATTTTCTGTTTTTAGAGGAATTTTCACCACCATCTCACATTCATTGTTCAAGTACAAAGACGATGATGTAACAGGCAGTATTATAGAGTAAAAGGCATGCACCTTTTTTTCGTAGTCAAAAAATCTCCAATTGAAGTGAGGTTCAGTTTTGAGTAAGTAACTCAAACTTGTGAGTTTAAATTTTTCCTCTCTAGAATGGGTTTGGTGATATTTTCTCTAAATGATGCTGGGGTTATAAATACCAACCTTTTGTACAAAAGGGTTAGGAATACAGGAGAATAATTATGCTAATTTTACCTTTTTTTCATTCCATTTTGAGAAAATATAATATGGCTATCATGATAACAGATACAATTTGTCAACTACTTAAACCATGAGCCAGAGACTGTCGGTCACTCTAACATGCATTGTTTCTACTACTTACAACAGCTACAACAATCATACAAGGTATGCATTTATTATTCATCGCTACTTTAGGGATGAGTAACTAAGTCTCAAAGAGTTTGAAGGTTTCAGAGCTAATTCATTTTGAATTCCAATTCTTCCCCGCTTTGCATGAATTTTTCAGTGCTTTTGTAGGAAGAATCTTGGTTATCAAAGATTCATTTCAGGAGAATTGCACATACACATGCAGATGTTTAATAAATATGGAGTGAGCAATGATATATGTAATAAAACCAGTGATACTAAGAAGGAATTGACTAATTGATTTCAATAGCTCATACCATGGAAGCAAAGTGAAGGTTATCAGTGAAGAGTTTTTCAGTCAGAGGTGTTTGCCATGGGAAGATGGATGCATTTTGCTTCTCATATATGTCTTGTAAAGGTGAAGTAGGGGGTACATTTGGAAAACCGGGGGAACTGATAAAAAGTACCCAGTTCTGGCTTCAGGCTCTGCTTCTTCCTCTGGTGAGTTAGGAGAGGAAACAACTTACTGACGTGTGCCAAGATACTGGTGCTGTCCTATGGGAAAAATCTGGAAGCTGCGTGTGCTCAAGGAGCATTGGAACAAGCCCTCAGCTCTTTGTGGGGAAGCATATTGGCTTGCCACTTGGGATTCTCCTTTAAAGAATTAGGTAAGTGCGAGTGCCATTCTGGAACCTAGTTCTTAGTAGACATCGTTGTCTGGTAGTGCAAAACCAAAACAAAACAAAACACATCATGTACAATAGAACTCAATGTTCAGTTTGAACTTGTCAGCTCAGCTCAGACTGACTGACTTGTCAAGTCAGCTCAGCTCAGCTCAGATAAACTGTTTTCCTTTACTTTGTGTAGGGAAAGGCATTTTTGTAGCACTTTTGTAGATTTTGTAGATCCTTTAGAAACACAGGATCTTTAAAAAATCTTAAAAATCAGTTACAGATTTGTAGTGGAAACCCTTTGGTCTCCCAGCTAAGATGTAACCTCTGTGTGAAGCCTTTCCTGACCTACACTGTCTTTTCCATGCCCCTGCTATATTTTATACAGATCTTTAACACAGCAGTCTTACACGGTACAGTGACAGCTTCTCTCTTTGTCTTTCTTTGTCACAACTTCAACCTCATGCAAAGAACATCTTTGTACTTATATATCCAACTCCAAGTCCAATAAGTAAAGCAAAATAGATAACATGTACATTTTTTTAAGTAAATGAATGAGAGACTAATTATTAAATTCCCCACTTTTGTAGATAGAAGTAGTCAAATGCCCAAACACTCATAAGGAACCTACAAAGTAAAACACCCCTAGGGCCAACTCATTTAGACCTTGACGGCAGGTCCATATGAATCATTGCTCTCTTCCTATTAGCACCACTTTTCCTCTGAGGGCTTATAACAAGGGATCAGAGGACCCTGCTTACCATTTTTCCAATCATCATTACATATGGGCCCAAATACTTGTTCACGCCGAAGATGTCTAGCAGGCGGATGTACCAATAGATGATGTTCACGCAATAGATGACCCTGCCATCACTCCTGAAGGGCTGGTCTTGGAGACGGAGGATCATCCCCACGGAGAACAGGAGGATGGCTATGAGGTCCGTGACGTTCCAGTACTCTTGCAGCCACACCTTCACTTTCTGCAGCAGTTTTCCGGGCTCTGACATCAGAATCTACAAGGCAGGAAGGAGAATGGAGTTAGGCCTGGTTTTTGTCAGTATTTTCAGCGCACTTGGAAGGTGCTTAGTTTGCCAGCTGGCACAAATGGCTGGCTTTGTCTACCTGTGTCTACTTGAACACTTTCACGCTGTGAATGTCCAAGCATTCATATTAATGAATGTCCAAGCATAATAATGTCCAAGCATATTTGCATCTGGATTGCTTAGGCAATCCAGATGCAAATATTACAGAGGCAGAGATGAACAATAATTTAAATTCTCTGAGTTGTCTTAAGATTCTAAAACACACATGCAGGGGTGTCTAACCCATGGCCCACAGGCTGCATATAAATTATGTGAAGACTTTTTTCTTATCTGTGGTGGTAAATACCATGCAAATTATGCACAAAGCTCTTTTTTTTTTTTTGCTCATCAGCTTTTGTTAGTATTTGTGTATTTAATGTGTGGCCCAAGACAACTATTCTTCAGATGTGGTGCGGAGAAGCCAAAAGTACGGACACTCCAGCTAGGAGTTACTGAATCCCAATTTTACTGAATTGTCAGTAATCCCAAAATTACTGAATCCCAATACGCTACAAATCTTCTCTGAAGCCTTCCTTCTCCCCCTACCCAGTAAACAGTGCCACTTACCAAGTTGAGTTACTCAGGTGCTGGGTAGGGAAGAATCTGTTTCTCTCTTTCACACCCCCATTTTCTGCATCAACAAGTTGTATCACCTCCACTTCTAAATGCAACGTAACCAGTCACTTCTCTCCAACCCCATTGCCACCATCCTATTCTAACTGGTCTCCCTGCACTAGCATTATTGCCTCTGTTTCAGGGTCATCCTATTCTCTGGCAGCCCCCAGAATAATCTTTAAAAACCTAAGCCATGATCTGGATGGTGATTACACCATTGTATGCACAGATGAAAACTCATTCAGCTGTGCCTTTAGGAGTTGTTCCTTTTGTTACAGGTAAATGATACCTCAATTTTTAAAAAATGGAGAGACTTGAGAGACAAGTGAACAACAACAGAAAGTAAAGCGAATTATGATAATTGCATCTTTAAATTTTCTGATGACTTCCATTACAAATGGAGAACAACCTGCAGGCCCAGCTGCTCAGGGGGGTGAGGGAGACTGATCGCTGGAGCGCAGGAGTTGGAGGCTGCAGTGAGCTATGAGCATGCCACTCATGCCACTCCGGCCTAGGCGACAGAGCAAAACCCTGTCTCTAAAATGAATGAACAAAGGAAAAACCAAAAATACAAATGGAAAAGGGTCCAAACTCCTTACTGCGGCTTCATTTCACAACCTACCATGATCTCCCTCCCTCTCCGCCCTGCAGCCACAGTCACCGGCTCTTGTGCTCGGGCTATTTGCACTTGTTCCTTCTGTTGGGCACTTTCTCCTTCCAGATTTATATCTGGCTTCTCTTCGCCTTCAAGATCTCTGATCAAATAGCCCCTTGTTAGGACGGCCTCCCTTGACCACCCTAGCTATGTGTATAGTAGTCTGTGTGTTCCCAGGACAATCTCTAATACATTCCTACCCTATTTGATTTTTTTAAGTCTTTGCCATTGTATGAAAATATCTGTGTATGCGTGTACAGGTATGTGTGAATGAGTCTGTCTGTTAATCTATCCATCCATTCTTCTTCCTTTCTCTCTCCCCTGGACTGTAAACTCTGGGGGCAGACTCTTTGCACGCCACAGACACTCAATAGAGTTTTGTCAACTGACTGACTATTACAAAGAATTGCACCTGACAGCCATCCTCTAGGCCTTGCATATCCTAACTGCTGTGTGGGACTCTCTATGTGCCTTAAACCTGGAGGGGCTGCCATGCCTGGACCTATGAAATACACAATGGGGCAACAGGAGTGGCACCCACCCTGCCCCAAGAGTAGGGACCCAGTTTGGGGAAGCTGTTCACCAGGGCCACCTACCTAAATCACTTGTGTTTGCACATGGGGTTTCCATGTCTTCAAACCTGACTGCCCTCCCGGTACTCAGGACCTCTCCAGGGAGAGGCAAGAGTAGACTGGGGACGGGTCTGTTTGCAGTTGTTTGTTTGAATCCTCATTTCATTATAATGGTTTTACCTTCATCTAAATACCAAGGAAGGTAAGATTTAGTAAGTCAGGGCTGGGGCTTGAAAGGATGAGCAAGATGCCTGGAGCCAACTGGAGCCTTGGTTTTTCATCCTCTGTGATGTCTCCATGCTAAGCCTTAACCCTGGGTTTCTTAAATCTTAGTCTGCACCAGGGTACCCTGGAGGGCTGGGTGCAATGCAGATGCCCTGGAGTTTCTGCTTCAGCAGCCGGGGTGGGACTGGAGGGTTTACATTTCTAACAGGTTCCTGGGTTGTGCTGCTGGCCACAGTTTGAGAACCCCTATCCTATCCTCCAGCAACTCCCGCAGCTGCTGTTGTCTTAAAGGTTCCTCACCCCCAGCTCCATGTTAACTGAGCAAAAATCTGCCTGTGTGTGTCTGGGGCTTGGGTTAGGGACAATGCCTGAATGTTACTAACCCGTGGCTCAGACTCTCCTTGAACCGCTAAACATGGTATAATTTTTAAATAGTGAAAAAAAATTTGTGAAGTCCCAGCGATACAAAAAGAGACACAAGGAGAGCAGTTTGGGGAGCAGCAGAGGGGAAGGTGAAGAGTCCCCCGACTCGCCACCCTTCCCTCCTGAGTCAGCCCTTAGCACCCGTCTCAGAACCCAGGACACCGAGGAGCACCGTGGGGGGGCGGAAAGAGCGGCGAATCTAGCGATGGACCTGTCAGGTTTCCTGATAGCTGTGGGGTACAGAAAACTTGCTTAATCCCTGCGAGTCTTAGTTCCCAGACGTTAAAGTGGGGATGCCGTCATAGCCACGCCATTGACCTCAGAGTTGGGGCGGAGGATCCCCACGCAGGCTGTAAACAGTGCCCGCTATAGCAGGGTTATCGCCTCTCGCTCTGGTGACGACAAGCAGAAGTATGTGGAACCGGGGAAGCCACCACGCCTCCTTGCGTGTCCCTGGGCAGGCACGGAAGCATGCAAACTTTCCCACGTTTCCAGGATCTTGCATCTGACCGCTGAGGGCCTGCGGCTGATGCAGCCTGTGGGGTCCTCGCCCCCTGGCAGTCCAGCATTTCATCAGTGAGTTCGGGCCTGGGACACAGGGGTCAGAGAGCCACCTCCCTGCGCCCCAGAGGAAAAGGCCAGACAGTAAAGTGGTCACCACTTCACTCCCCACGGCTACCTCGGGAGCCAGGCCTCGTGGGCTGACCCCTCCCCGACCTGCCCTCTCTGCGATTATGTGCAGCCTCAGGAGAAATGGACACCGGGCCTCGAGGCTCCTGGCAGCCCGCCTGCTTGGCAGCCTCCCCAGAACAGCCCAGGGAGTACAGACTGCTCCCTGTCTTCTCCCCAGCTAGTCCCTGGAGAGACTCCAATCTCCCTGCTCAAGGCTTTCCCTTTCCTGCTTATCGGGGGAAGGAATATGCGTCTGGGCGTTAAATCACGAGAGTGCCAGCTGGCACCGGATAGCACGGGGCCTCCAGCGGTGGCAGCCTCCGTTCTCAGAGAGCTACACCAAGACCAAAACACATTTATTACTGTTTGTCAGTTTACGAATGGGAAATCCGCAGTCCTGGTCAAGAAGAAAAGGCACCGTGAGTGGGAAGACAGAGGGGTAGACAGCGAGTTGGAGAGAGGCAGGACGTGTCGTGTTCGGATGTTCTTAAAAGGCCTGTTCCTTATGCAGTGGGGCTAGTTCTCAGGATGGGGAGATGCTTGTTAGAATGAAAATATTCCCCAAATACTTTAAAAACTCAAGAGGGCTCAACATACAGGTAAAAGATTTTTTTTTTCAATAGAGAGAGACTGTCTCAAAGAAGAAAATAAGGATTTTTTTTTAATGATTCTAAATACAATTGCATCAAATAGATACTGCATCTTTTCCCTGAAGGAAACCATTCCAGAGCCGAAGAAACCCTTTCCAGTGTCTAACCTGTCTCAGTAATGAAGGCAAACGTGAATTTGTAGGAATCCTTTCCTCTGGTGCCGGTGTGTTTCCCCACCCACTGTAGTACGCACAGCAAGGAGGGCTGTTCTGGGCTCTCAGAGGTGCAGTGCACTTGACCAGGATCATTTGTTCTGGAAAGGACCTGACCTGCTGACTGCAGCTCGAGGAAAATGCAGAGGAACGCACCACCTCCCCAGCCTGCCTTCCTGATGGTTTTCTCTAGTGAAATAGGTTTACAGAGAGGATTGAGCAGGGCTGCAGCGCCCTCTTGTGGACTTTGGCTTGATCACATCCACTCGAGTGGCTCCGAATGAGATGAGCCCCTGAGGTTAGCTTCCATTTCCGGTAAATCATCTAGGGGTGGCGTTCTCATGGCTCCTTCTTGGCCACAGGGAATGGGGGAGAAAAGAGGGAGCCTGCACCTTCAACCTAAATGTCAGGAACTGTATTCAGTTCAACCTGGTGATCCCTAAGGCTGGAGTGGCTGACGTCCAGCAGGTACATGCTGAGTGTTGAGAAGGAAAAATAAACGTAGAATAAATTAAATAAATGAAAGAAAGTAGAGTTGCTTCCAGAGCTGCTGAAACAATCTGGAAATTCGCAGGCAAGCTGTGTCCAAAGATACCCAGAGTAAGGGGTTGAAATGGGAGTTAAAAGTGGTAAAATTTAGAAAGTCATGTTGGTAGGCCTGAGTCCAGAGAGGCGTAAATGGCACCAAAGGCAACGAAGGGGTTTCTTGGGGGGCAGGGAGGGCAAAAGCTCTGATAGCAGAAACTAGAATAGAAACCCTAAGCACTTTTGGGATGACAACCCTATAACCAGCACACTGTGAAGCCTCCCGGGGTTTGTCACAGGAGGAAAAGCAGCAGCCCTGGGGCAGCATTAAACAAAATCGTTTCTGGCTTGATGTGGATCCCGGTGCTCCCCCACCCCCTTCCATCCACAAATATAACTAACCATTGTCTTTCTCCTATGTTTTCTTTTAGAAAAGCAATTACCTCTCTCATCTTTTCTATTCCCAGGGTGAAAATGTAGGAGATGACGATCCATTCCTGGGTGGAGGGCCAGCGCTCCATCTTCACCAGCACGATGTAGTTGAAGAGCATGAGGTATCCGATGTACGCCAGCTGTGAGGAAACACAAGACAGGGCTCTGGCGGAGGAGGCCCCGAGCGCTGGCCTCAGGCAAGGCCGCTGCTGGGCAGCCTAGACCAAGGTCAGTGCGTGGGACACAGCATTCAAGGCAAAACGAACTTACATGTTCTAAGCTAGCAACAGAATTGGAAAAGAGTGTGATGCAGTAGACCCTCCATTGTTGACCACCTCTCTACATTGACCACCTCTTGAAGTTGATGGAATCATGGCAGGCTGGACGTGCACCCCAGGTACATCTCAGTACAGGAGGCCTAGTTCCTTATGTTGACCAGTTTGCTACAGTCTCCTGGGTGTTCAACTCACAGAGGCTGTACTATAGCTGCAATAATTTAATATGCAATCTTTCTTTTGGCCCTTACATGTGTCAAGGTGCATCCTGGCAATTTGTTTGTGCCTATGTGTCAGGATGCATTATTTTGTTTTGCAATTACCCATTTTTTGTGTGTGTCTTCCTGGCGAAAAGGGAAACTTCATCTGTCAGTGGCTGCTCTTGCTCATGCATGGACCTTAGGTTCTTAAACTAGGATAGCACAGTGGCTTTTTGCCTCATGAATGCCAGGCAGAATTACCGTCTATGAGAAGGAGAGGAAGACACGTGTAATAACCTGTACATTGGTTGAACCGACATAAAAATAGCCCGTACTTTATGTTGAGGCCCCACTTTAGTTCTCTTCTGAGCTAATACTATCTTTTCCCCACGACCTTAAAGTGCTTGGCTTGTCAGCGTCCTGACAGGGTTTTCCCTGGTTTTCATTGCACCACCTTTCTGCCCTACCTAAGTTGGAGCGTTTCGTTCAAAACAAGGGAAGACACCACAATTTATACAAAGGATGGCTCTGTGGGATCTCCTGGGATTGGAGCGGGGTTCAGTCCTCACGTGGCTCTCGCACCTTGAGGTCGAATCCTGATGTGAATAACAAATTGCTGGATGTCTGCAGAAATGTCTCAGGGTTCAGGTTTGGTGACACACTGGAGTATTCTGTTGTGTCAAGGTGTGGGGAGGGGACGAAGAAGGGTGAGGCTTGTGCTTGAGAGGCTGAGGAGCGGTGAGGGAAAACTCGCCCTCGGGGAAATGGCAGGTAAGCTAAATCCTTTCCAGGCAAGGCTTCAAGTGGAAGAAGGCACCTACTGGCCTGAGGGGTCTCAGGGGCCATGGGTTGAAACTAAGAGAGAGCTTGTTCAAATTTTCTGTGCTCTTCAGAGTGGTATAGTAAAGAACAGGACACAGTGTGGGCGAAAGGATCGAGGCCTTGAGGGTTCTGGAGGTACTGTGCGACCTTGGAGCTAGGGAGGACTGCTTAGAAGGGGGAGGAAGCTGCAGCCAGCTGGGAGACACAGCCAAATGGGGAAAGATGCTGCTTCCTCTACTAACGGGGTTCTCTCTTTCTCTCCCTCCCTCTTTGCCTCCCTCCCTCCCTCCTTTTCTTTCCTTTATTTCCCGTTTTGCTTTTGATAAATGAATAAATAGATTCCTAATAGGAGTCACAGGTATCTCTCTCTCTATTTTTTTGAGACAGAGTCTCATTTTGTTGACCTGGGTAGTGCCGTGGCACCATAGGTCACAGCAACTGCAAACTCTTCAGGTCAAGCAATTCTCTTGCCTTGGCCTCTGGAGTAGCTGGGATACAGATGCCTGCCACCTCCTCTGGTTAGTTTTTCTATTGTTAGTAGAGATGGGGTCTTGCACTTGCTCAGGCTGGTCTTGAACTCCTGAGCTGAAATGAGCCACCCACCTCAGCCTCCCAGAGAACTGGGATTATAGGTGTGAGTCCAGTTGAGTCACAGGAATTTCTAAGACCCTGCAACATGGTCACATTTGCAGACTCAGGTACCACATACAATTTCCTTATCTCTTAAAGGTGAAAACACGTGGGAATTAAATGAGATCATGTATGCAGTGGGGACTCACTCTCCACCAGAGCCATTGCTCTTCTTTCCCACCCTACTTGGGACTATGACTTTAATCTATGCTCAGGTTCCCACCCTTCCCTATCTCTAAGATCATTACCAAATCATGAAATCCTCTCATGAAAGAGTATAGTTAAATTCACATAGGACATTGTTTAAAAATCAGTTTAAATTTCGTTCATATGGTTTCTATTTATCATTACAACACACTGGCATTCAGTCTGTAGTCCTTGAATACAGAATAAAAAAAAAAAAAAAGGACTTTGCATTTTACAAAATGCAAAAAAAATAAAAATAAAAATAAAAGAGAAATTCAATGATTAAAACTCTAAAACATACTCTTTGCCTCCTTCTGATTTGAAATCCTTTTCTCTTTCTGGTTGCTTCCTTTTCTTTGTTGGATCAAATTCCATTGTTTTTAGCTGTAATGAATCTTGTTATTTGCAGAACATTCCAAAGCATTATCTTCTTTTGTCATAGGTGGGCCCAGTGACACACACACACACACACACACACCCCTCTTCTGGAACCTCTGTATCTTAGTACTCAAGTAACTCTCTAACTTGCACCTGTTCTCTGAATGGAGGTCTAGTGTGTGGTGGAGGGAGGGAAGGCGTAGAGTTTAATCCTGCCTCACATACTTCCTAGCTGTGTAGAACTTACTTCTTGTGTAAATAACTTAACTTGGCTGGGCCCCCATTCTGTAAAATGGAGATCACTGCTACTTATCTTACAGGACCTTCGGAAGGACTGCGGATCTGTCTATCTAGCTCCCAACACATCGTAGAGGCCCAATGAATGGCTAATATTGACTTCCTTTTTCAAGATACTTCTGCTATTCCTCTTATCTCCTCTGACCTCAGTCCTTGCTTCCCTTCAATCTTCTATTACCTATTCCTTCCTCTTTTTTTTAAAATATCATTTATGCTTCTTCCACTTTCAACCCTTTTAGCACCTACCTGTTCTTTACATCACAGTTACTCTATAATGAACTTTTCTTACAGTATAATATTTTGGGATGACTCCCTTCGAAACGACTTCTGAAAATAAGGTCTTTAAACACGTTCAGATGGCACAACAGAGGCCTGGCTGCGATGTTGGAAGCCCCCTCTCTCAGAGCTCGGCGCCGTGCATGTAGCCTTGCTGTGGATCATCTTAACATGACACGCTTTAATGGTTTAAGTGCAGGTTTGTGTATGTATATTAGGTGAGCTTTAACAACCTGTGCAAAATGTCAAAGCTTTAGAACAAAAATATATTCTTAGGATTCTTATTTTTCAGTGGCAGTCCTCTAAGAATTTGCATTTTACTTGCATAAATATTCTTTTTCTATATTTTTCATTAGCCAAGATGTGTGCTTCCTAAGGGATGAAAGGCAAGCACGACGCTTGGCACGGTGTGCTGTGGATCCCTGGCAGGGCTTTGCTCTTCCTCACTTCTTCCTGGGCTTTTCCCTGCTGTCTCTAGGGCAGAAGGGGTATATGGACTTACAAAGGAAAGAGTTCGTCACTGCTAGAGAAAGCCGGGGTGCATGCTGTAGCCTCTGACCTGAGGCCGCTTTGAATCTTCCATGAGAATCCTCTCCAGCTGGACACTGGAAATGGACTCTCAGCACAACCAGCCATTTGGATCCCTGCCTCCTTTTTTCCTTGGAACAGGAGAATACCCTGCTCCTCAGGGACAAGTTAAGATGGACAAGTGATCGTATATGGAAACGAGGTGTGTCCTATCTTTCAGAACCCTGGGAAGAGTAGAAGGGGACACTTCTGGAAATCAGAGTGAAAAATACTCCTATAGGGCGGTGCCTGTGGCTCAAAGGAGTAGGGCACCAGACCCATATCCCAGAGGTGGTGGGTTCAAACCCAGCCCCAGCCGGAAAAAAAAAAAAGTATTGGCCAGCGCCTGTGGCTCAAAGGAGTAGGGGACCAGACCCATATCCCAGAGGTGGTGGGTTTGAAACCAGCCCTGGCCAAAAACTGAAAACAAACAAACAAAAAAAACTACTCTGACAGAAAAGAACATAACCAAAAGCAAATGGGACCTTCATTCTACAAATGAATTTCATTGTTAACCATCTCTGGCAATGCAAAAAACTGGCACGCCACATCTCCAATTCACCTCTTTGAGGCCTGGGCTTTGTCAGTAAGTGAAATGGGTTTTGGAGCATTGTGTAAACACCATTGAATACATCTGGAAGATCCAGTGGTTGGGTTTGCTGAGGGCAACCCGGTTAAAACTCAGAAGGGAGATGGACACGTAGGCCCCCACCCCGCAAAGGGTCTATGATGGGTCCTGGAATTTGCGTTCCTAACAAAAGTTTTAGAAATATTGGTACTATTACATCTACTGCTTTCTTGCTCTCAGGAGTCTGCAAACTTTCTCTGCAAATGGCAAGATGGTTAATTTTTTAAGGTTTTGTGGGACCAGCAGTCTCTATTGCTATAAATCAACTCTACTGTGAAACCACAAAAGCAGCCAGACAATGGGCAAGTAACCAAGTTTGGCTGTGTTCTAATAAAACTTTATTTATGGATGCAGATATTTAAATTTTATGTAATTTTCACATGTCATGAAATATTCTTTTAAAAACTTTATTTCAACCATTTAAAAATGTTAAAATCACTCTTGGCTGGCAGGCCACAATCCAAAGCACTGGGCTGGATTCGGCCCGAGGGCTGCAGTTTGCCAAACCCTGTTCCCGGTTGAGGTGGCCAAAGCAGCGTCATGTAAGAGGATGGCTGGCTATGGAATGGCAGCGAAATATTATCTTCATAAAATTGTTATTAGAATTAT
The DNA here is from genome assembly GCA_963574655.1 of Perodicticus potto. NCBI lineage: Eukaryota > Metazoa > Chordata > Mammalia > Primates > Lorisidae > Perodicticus > Perodicticus potto. Next base: position 7,480 of record CAUYRH010146476.1, on the reverse strand, counting down.
GCAGCGTACTTGTATAGCACCTAGAACATTGCCTTGAACATAGTAGGTGCTCAATAAGTGACATTCTTATTGCTGATGAGTGGACGGGGAACACAGCACTGATTATCCGCTGCTGGGCAACGTGAATAGCCCAGGAACAAACGGCAGTTACATTCACACTGTGCTTCTGTGTCCAGGCACTGTTCTCAGTGCTTTACATATTTTAACACATTTAATCTTCACTAAATCCTACCAAGTAAGTACTATTATTATCCCCGTCTTACGGAAACTGTGGACAGAATGGGAAAGTAACTTGCTTGAGGGCACGCGATACCAGGAGGCACAGATGGGACTCCCACCCAGGCTGCTGGGCTTCAAAGTCCATGCTTGTCACCACTAAGCTGTTTTCTGCAAATTTAAAAATAATATGGATCTGTGTAAAATATAGAAATAGGAATGATTTTTGCATGCTTCAGGTTTTTTTTTTTTGTAGGAGGAGGGGCAAGTTTTTTCTCTCTTTTTAAGATGGATAGATTTGGAATTTTGCCTTACTAAAACATTACAATATTTTTACTTTCATAAGATCCTATCTTCTTTTGAGACCACACTTTTAAAGTAATGGTTTTCAACTGGTGTCAGTTTTATCCCACAAGGGGACGTTTGGCAATGTCTGGAGACATTGTGGGTGTCATACTTGGGGGATGGAAGATGTTCCTTTTCGCAAAGGCCAAGGAAGCTGCCGAACAGGCTACGTGTGGGGAGTGGCCCCCACATTAAGGAATTATCCTGCCCAAAATATCAGCCATGCTGAGGTTGAGAAACTCAGCTTCAAAGCCAGTGTTCCATGTTAGCGTACAGGGAGACACAAAAGTCACCTCAGCTGGTCATTTGAGTCATTGTGGCCTCAGACTCAGATGCTCCTGTTGCTGACTCAAATGACTGCTCTGCAGCTGCTGGTGGAAAAGGCTAAAAATACAGATGCACTATCCTTCATCTGGCCCAGTTCCACTGTGCTGGACAGAAACAGAGACGATCTGGGCAGAAAGCTCACCTTAAACTTGAAGGATCATTGAAAAGTAGAAACTGTGGAACCAGCGTTACCCTATCAGGAGGTTGTTTGGGGGACAACTCCTTGTTTTGCAGGCAGAAAATGTTTGGCGGGTGTGCGCACTGGACACTACCTGTCATGCCGGTAGGTTTCTCGGGTAGTTTTTTCTGCTGTGGTTTGAAAGTTAATTGTGCCAGAGCAGCCTGAACAACAGAGCGAGACCTCATTCCTACAGGAAAATAAGATTTTAAAAATTCGCCAGGCATGATGGTGCATGCCTGTAGCCCCAACTACTAGGGATGCTGAGCCAGAAGGATCCCTTGAACCCAGAAGTTTGAGGGTGCAGAGCTATGATACAGCCCTTGTACTCCAGCCTGGGTGACAGAGTGAGACCTTGCCTCAAAAAAAAAAAAAAAAAAAAATTGTGTCAGAGCAAGACTCAGATTGGGAGTGGTTACACATACATGCCACTTTCTTTAGGGGGGTTACTTTTTATATTTTCCTCGGCCCTTAGCCACCAAATGTTACATTAAACCCAGGATTGGCATCCTAAACAGAGGCAGCTCTGATCTAGCACTCACCCTTCCAGAACAAGGAAGTGTTTTGAAAAAGGACATCTACTTTCCTGCTAACTAGACTCATATTCATCTCACCTCTATTTCTGTTCTCTCTTTTGCCATTTCCTTTATTTTGTGAGAGGTGGAGAAATGTAGCCTGCGGAAGCTTCCCAACTTAGCTTCCAAACTCCTCAAATCTTGCAAAGCTATTGAAAAAGCAAGGTCACAGTGCATTCCTTCCTGCCTGTGAGGACTCATCATGACTTGCAGAGAAAACCACACAGGTGCATGAGAAATGGACAGTGGCTCCTTGGACAGTGGCCCGTCCACTAGGATGGAGAAAAGGAAAGATGCTTACAGTGTAGAACCAGAACTTCACGATGGGTGCATTGTAGAATTCGTAGATTTTTCTGCCCAGGGGGATGAACCGGTGCCTGCTCTGAACTTCTTCTTCATCCTTCTTCCTGGAGGACTCCCCGTTGTTTCGTCCCAACATTGCCTACAGTGGAAGAGACGTGATACCATCACAGCAGGGCTCTGGAAGGCATGAAGTTCAAAGTGCTTGTTTATAGATGAGGGAAGAGTGCTCATGAAACCTAAGACCCAAGGTCCCAGAGATTTAGAGGTTGTGCCTTCCTTAAATGTGCATTTGTACTGCCCGTATGATCTGTGTCTACCCTTTGGTTTAGGTGGACGGCCTTGAAGGTATTTCTTGACTATCTCTTTGCTTCCACCCTTAGGCTTCTGGAAGATGTGGGTTATAGGAGACACCCAGAGCTCCAAGAGGAAGGAAGTGTGTAGCTCAGCAAGGCCAGGCTTCTGCCACCTGTCCTTCCCTATCCTCTCTCTCCATACCTGTCATGAAATAGGCTAGATACAGACTCAAGTCTGTCTCTATTCATGCTAAGTCAGAGTAACTTGGACCAGAATACCTAATTTATCTAAGGGTTGTGAGTAGTCAAGAGTTAAATCATCTGAAGTGCTTAAGGGCGGCGCCTGTGGCTCATTGAGTAGGGTGCCGGCCCCATATACTGAAGGTGGCGGGTTCAAACCCAGCCTCGGCCAAACTGCAAAACAGAAAAATAGCCGGGCGCTATGGCAGGCACCTGTAGTCCCAGCTACTCGGGAGGCTGAGGCAAGAGAATCACCTAAGACCAGGAGTTGGAGGTTGCTGTGAGCTGTGTGACGTCATAGCACTCTACAAGAGCGATAAAGTGAGACTCTGTCTCTACAAAAAAAAAAAATAATAATAAAATAAAATAAAAAAGTGCTTAAAATTTAATTAGGTTAGGGACGTCCTCCAACTCTCACGTGTCTTGGCTCCTAGATTTCAAACCCTGTAAAAACTAATTGCAAAAAAAGCAGAACTGGAGAAAAGGCAGACACCTGCCTGTCTGGGTTGCGAGTGACAGGATGCCTCAAAGACATCTGAAGATCTGAGTGGGAAGGAGTTCCAGGTATCGTGTCCTTCAGATGGAAGCCTGAGTCCTCCTAACTTGGACACTTATAAATGGGGGTACCAGGGACACAGTTTTAACATCTTTGAGTTTTAGTTTCTTTTTTAAACTATAAAATGGCATAATAAAGCACCTGCTATAGGGTTGGCCTACAAATTAATTAGCATCTGGTGCTTAATAAGTGCTCAGTAAACATCAGTGAACTGAGATCTTCTTGGATACTCTTGACTAAAATCATCTAGTTGAAATCCCTCACTACGAAAAAATGTTTTATTAGAATCTACAACAGCAAAATTATTTTTGCCTTAATTCTTCAATATTGTTCTAAGACAAGATTAGTTCCACAGAGTCTGGAGATTTTTATTAAATGTGAGAACAGGGTAAAATTGTCTAACTTCTCAGAACTGACAAGTTTTGTGATAAGACGGATTCCTGGGAATATGAGGTTAAAGTTGAGAGATCAAATTATCAAAACAATTTGATTTGAAGTTGAAAATAAGAATAACCACTAGATAACTATTTTTTCACACCATCTTACCTAAAATATACCAGTATTAGCTTCAACTACTCGGATCATTGCCTCTAATGACCACTCTACTCAAATATGGAACAATCACAGCTGACTTCCTTGTAACCAGTAGGATTTCCGGAGACGGTAACTTCCATTCTTTCGTGGACCACCTGGCTAGAGAACTATCTTGAGTTAACAGGTAGGTGAGGTTCCATTCCAAGGCCTACCTAAGTGTTTATTTTGATAAGACAGCTGAGTCGATCTTCATGACAGATATAGCACACTAGACAGCAATAAAGTTCTATAAATATTGGTTGCTGACCTGAAGAAGCTCTGAGGTTACCTGATATTTGGCCTTCTATAATTTACATAACACAGTTGCCCGGCTTGTGTTCTACTTATTTATATGCTTGACAAATACAATGCCATTTGGTGACACAATGAGATGAGAGTAAAGACACCTTGAAGGTTTTTAGGCATCTTGGTGAGAGGGTCTTGGGGTCACCTCTAGGAACCGTGGCTTTCCCAGTAGAGCCCTAGCCATGCCCCCAGTCTACGGACTTGTTAGGCAAAGTGTAAGGTGGAGACATTTGTCTGGCCATGTGAGCAAAACAGCAAAACCCACCACCTGCTTTGCCTTTATTACTCAGATATATTCCAACATGAATGCATTTGTAAAAGGCTTGTCTTTCATGGGTTTGAATTTTTGACGTTTCATTAATTCCAGCCTAAGCAGCTTAACTTGTGATTTTGCTGATTTCTTTTCCCTGTAGTCAAATATTTCCTTTGATATTCCTTAAAGCAGAAATTAACAGAGTCAAATACAGATGAAACCCACAGAGTGGTTTCAGAATCTTTGCTGGCCAGACACAGACGTCAAAGCTGAGAAGGATTTCGAGGTGAGCTAAACTACTAAGGCCACAAAAATGGAGTGAATGGGGGTTGATATTTTTGTGTATAGTTTTAGAAGGGCCACAGGAAAGTGTCCTATCCTCATAGAGGATGTATTAGTTCAGCACCTGAAATGTCAATCCATGAAAGGAAAGAAGGTGCCAGTGGGGTGCAGTCTCTAATCCTGTCCTGGGGAGAGGCGGGGAGCTTGCTGAGCAGAGCCTGAGCAGTGACAGAATTCACCATCAGAGTCAAAGGAGGCTGCCCTGGATTGAAAGGCAGCTGCTGTCTAATCTGGAGCTTGCCAGCCCACACTTTCCTTCCTTCCTTTCCCCTTTTCCCTGCTGTCCCTGACTGTGGAGAACCAGCTTCGGCAGTAAAGTGATTGTGGGGTAGCTGGTTCTCAGTGAACAACACTAGGACCTTGCTAATAGTCTAGAGATGCATCTAATTTTTATTTTTTTGAGACAGACTCTTATTCTGTTGCCTCAGGCTAGCGTGCCATGGTGTCAGCCTAGCTCACAGCAACCTCAAACTTGTGGGCTCAAGCAATCCTCCTGTCTCAGCTTCACAGGCAGCTGGCTCTAAAGGTACCCACTATAACACCCAGCTAATTTTTCTATTTTAAGTAGACCCTGTTTCATTCTTACTGAGGCTAGTCTCGAACTCCTGAGGTCAAGGGATCTATCAGCCTTGGCCTCCCAGAGTGCTAAGATGAGAGGTGTGAGCCACCAGGCACAGGCGAGATGCACCTTCTCTTGTGGCTTCTTAAAGGTTCAGGTCCACGAAGCTATTACCTCCCTTTTCTTTCTGCCTTGAAACCCGACCCGAGATAATGCTGATCCAGCTTCTGGCTGTCTTTCTAGGATGTGTGCTAATGTCAAGGCCCTGGCACACTTGACATAGGAGGCCTGGGTATCACTTTGGATTCACTTTGCTGCATGGTGGACCAAACCAGCTGAGCACCTACATTTGAGAGTAGGGAGAAATCCCTCTTTCTTAACCCACCGGCTAAAAGCATGGGCAACAGGATCTATATGTCCAGGTTCTAAATTCAGCCTTACAATTAATTAGCTAGGCAAACTTGGACAATTTAACCTCTCTGAGTCCCAGCTTCCTCATCTGTAAAATGAGTATATTAAAATTAGTGCCTACCTCATAAGACTGTTGTGAAAATTCCATGAATAAGTGCTATAGCACTGTCATAACAATATTAATGAATATCAAAGTTTACGGTGTGCCATTTGCCAATCTAAGTAGTTTACATGCATACTTTTTAAGCAATACATACCACCTGTGAGGTAGACAATATTATGCCCATGCTAGAAGTTATAACCCCACTCACTGGTAAGGGGCAGGATTCTGGCTCTACAGCACACATTCTGCTGGAATATTCGATAAAGATTTGGGATTATTGCTACCAATGCTCAACTAATGATTAAAATGCCTTATCCTGTCCAGAGGCCAAATTAGGGTACGATTGTTAGGGAAGACAGAGCTGAGTGCACTTCTCCACAGATTTTTATAAGGATCCCAAAGGTGAAACAAATATTGGCTTTTAATTCAGTAAGTTAGGATGGGCTGCAAATAGACGTTTAGAAAGGGCCTACTGGAAAGAAATATTGTTTATCTGTAGGAAAAACAATTCATACGGTGGTCCCACTAGGATTATAATGCAAAGGCCTTTTGTCACCTGAGCAAAACTCATTTTTGTTTTATCCCCTTATATCTTCTTATGGGTCACTACAGCAACAGTCATCAACCAGGGTGGTGCTGAGGGGCGGGGGTGTGAGGCACATCAAGAAAGTCTTTAGGGGCTGTTCTTGACAGCTCCCAAGCTTTCAAGCCCTGTCTGTCCCTTTAATAGTGCATGGTATTTTTAGCCTTTGGAAAGGAGCCAGCGGCAGTCACGCTGTTCAGGCGGGAGTTGCGGGTAGCAGTCCCAGGCCCAGCTGCCCCCTTCCCTCTGCAGAACAAAGCCTCCACGCTCTATAATTATACCAGGAAGAGCTAATAAAAGCTTTCCATACAAACCTCAAAATTCAATTAGTGCTGCCATTGTGAGCCTGACCCCGAAGACAGATACAAGCTCAGCTTCTGATCAGCAGAACAGTTCCAGCTCAGGGAAGCCGGCTGCTCCTGAATCATGGATTTTCTCTCTTCATGTGCTAAGACAGACACATCACCTGGATATTCATAATACTTTGATTTTTTGGAAAACGTAGGGTGTCTTGCTTTTGAATTATGTGGGTTTGTCCTGCACCATTGGCTGGCTGAAAGATTTCACATACAGTTGGACCCTATAATAATCATGTTATATTTACACAGAAAGGGAACACTTTTATTATACCCTGGTCTCATGACTTGAAAGAAAGCACCCCGTGATTAAACACAGCAGGGGCTAGGGAGCAGATGCCTGACCACAAGAGCTCTCATCCACAGGACAAGTGGATTAGCGAGTCTCCTCACAGCTAAGGACAGGACTGTGTCATGCTTTCTTACTGTCAGTTCCATGTCCTCTTCCTCTTTTTCTTTTGTGGGCTTCTCTGGTTCCTCTGGCTCCTTTTCTTGGAGATGGATTTCCTGGGCCTGAGTCATATAGGGCATGTCGTCTTTGTTCTTGAACTCCAAGCTGAGAATTGAAGGAGGAAGTAGAATTCCCAGAATTACCTAAAGTAATAATAATGATAATAATAATAATCACATTTAAAGGATTAAGATTAGGGTGATTGCTTAGAATCAGAGGGCCTGGGGCATGTTCCATTGTGTAATGCACACGCACGCACGTGGAGTTGTACGCTCTATGGGGGCCTGACCTGGACAGCTGAATACCTAAACACATTGCTGCTCACGGGGTCACTTTGTCTCTCTGGGATATTATTTTGCATAATAGTTCAGTCGCATTGGGGGCGGGGGGGGGGGGAAGAAAGAAATTTACCCCATTAAAACTCACTTGGCATGTCGGAAACTAAGGAAAAAGAGCGCTTCTATTAGGGGCAACAGGGGGAGAGAATTCTGAGTTCCACTGAGCCCCGGG
>CAUYRH010146474.1:0-22792 GCA_963574655.1 Perodicticus potto | reverse complement strand
GGGAGATAAAAGACCAGGATTAGAGAGAAGTACAGAAAAAGTTGCTCCAGTGTCCAAAAGAAATTTTCTCTCCTGGCACTCCGCTATAAGGCAAACCCGGGGCTTGTGTCATCACCCCTCGAGAGCCCCAGGTGTACTCACTATTTTTAAATCTCATGCAGTGTCCTCTTTCTCTTTTAATTTAATTAGCAACTTTTTTACAGACTTTGCCCTGCCCTGTTTGGGTCTGTTTAAAAGCCACGTGGGAGAACGATTTCTTTAGCAGATCTGCGCCTTTCCCACCACATGACACTATGGCTAGTTGTAATGGCTTTGCTGGCTTCTGTTGTGGCCTCACTTGAGGTCGCAGCGAAGTGCCGCCCCTTGGAGGTGCTTGAGGTCTGTCTGTACCTAGGCTGAGCAGCACAGATTCTCTTTGCCAGACTGCAGAAAGAATTTTTCCCTCACTGCCTCTGCTTCTCCCTCTTTGAGTTTACCGTCCTCCCACCTTGAACTACCTACCCCATCTTCCTTCGTGTGTGTGTGTGTGTGTGTGTGTGTGTGTGTGTGTGTGTGTGTGTATTTACTGCATTGCTAAGAGGAACGAATGGGTTAATATAGGATCTAAATAAGGGTGTGATGGTCGCTGTTATCCCTGCTGAGTGCTTAAGCCTGGAAATTCGTGTATCAGATTTTCTGTTTCATTTATTTTTCCTTTTTGGAAGAAAGAACTTGTTTTCGTGTTGAGAGCTGTCAGGAGAGCGAGGCCTGTGATTGGCAAAATGGGCGTGAACGTAGCAATAGGGGCTGTCAGGACTATACAGCTATTTACTTTTTCCTGCATTTTCATAACGCAGCCAGCTCATTCATGGGAAGTTGATCGATGGGCTGTATAGTAATCTCAGTTTAGTTTTCAAGTGCGAATTGATCTGAATTTTGTATTTTTCATTAATGTTCACTTAATTTTCATCTAGTTAAACCCATGGTAGTGTTAAATTCATTAAGATACAAGCGCTTTATGAGTGTTTTTCTTCATTCTTTTTAAAGCCCATAGTATTAGGGACAAGTCTATGTTTTCATGAACTATTTTTATTTTGTTAGGCCCTTTTTTCTTTAAGTAATACAAATTTGCACAACTTTTCTCCCTTTAGCTTTAGCAGTCTACTTTGTAACACACACATATATATTTGGTTTTATGCACATGTATACTTTCATATCCACACACTACATGTATATGTAATGTAACTAATTTTTAATATTAATCTATGTCTAAATGCTTGAATATTTGCATGAACAAAAGTAGTTTTCTATAAAGTTAGTGAACATACTCCAGTGAAGTTGCTATCATGCAGACTTTTAGGAGCTCTTATTTTGAAACTCTCCCAAGCTTGAGAGCCATGCATTGTGAATATCCGGACACTTTAAAATCTTGAGTCTGTTTTCTGGAAACACATCTGAGCCTAGCAGAAGACTGGCCCTCGGTGTTTATTTCTTGAACAAATACATGAGTCTGTTAGGATCCAATCTATTGGCCGATGTGAGTGTTGTCCTTTCTTGGTTACAAAAGGAACTGTGATTTTCAGGGACCATCTACTTGTCCCGTGCAGGACCTAAGGTGTTTCCAAAGCCAGTTTCAAAGAAGCAGATGCAAAAGGGACTTGATAATTGGAAGAAGATGACGGCCTTCTAAGGAGGGTTCTGAATCAGATACTTCAATTCTGATGCGCTGGCTAAACAATCAGTTTCATTTCTTTAGAGTCACACTTTTATGTCAAGGCTCTGGTTATAAAAACTGAATTTAATACATTTAAATGAAGTAAGAAGTAAATACGTTCCGTGCAGCTCTGTGCTTTTTGCTGGGAGGCAAGGAGAGGCCACGCCGAGGAAGTGACAGTGAGCTTCATCTTCCGTGTTCATGTGTATATTCTGTGTCATGTACACACGTATCGTATGCACATGTGTGTTATACACACACGGACATACCTGAAGAGAGCATGTGGGTGTTGGCCCCATCGGCGCTGGTGGCTTCGGTGTGTCAGGAGTCAGGAATCAAACAGTGCAGGTCTCGGCGGAGACTGCTGTCCCTGACCATGGGGAATGACAGCGTGACAGGGTCCTGCTTCTGGAACCCGTATTATATAGTCTTTCTCTTCTTCGTAGCTGCCTAATTTGTTTGTTTTTTCTTGAGACACACAGCCCTCCCTCCCCTGCCTGGTGAGAAGGGCACAGCGGTGACAGCATGTGGTTTCTCCCCCCACGAACGGTGTCCACGGGGACCACGGTGATGCTTGACCTTTACTTCACCATATTCACGTCTCCCTGGTGTCCCAGTTCCTTGCAGGAGGATGGAGGTTCTTCCCTCACGTTGACTCCCAGCATACGTCTGTGAGAAAGGCTTTCTCACGCTTCTGCCCGGCTTACCCGGGTCCTGTCTCTGGGCCTCTAGTCCCCCCATTATTTCAGATGCCATTGACTGTGAGAGGTACCTTTATACAGCTGGCTTTAGTGCTTTCTCTCTGCACTTCTGTTAAGATAAAATCCCATCCTAGCACTCTGGGAGGTTGAGGAGGGTGGATTGCTTGAGCTCGGGAGTTCAAGACCAGCCTGAGCAAGAGCAAGACCCTGTCTCTACTAAAAATAGAAAAACTATCCAGGTGTTGTGGCAGGCGCCTGTAGTCCCAGCTACTCGGGAGGCTGAGGCAAGAGGATCACTTAAATCCTGGAGCTTGAGGTTGCTGTGACTTATGACACCACAGAATACTAGCCTGAGCATCAGAGTAAGACTCTGTCTCAAAAAAGGAAATTGTTTTCTTTTTTTCTTTCTTTCTTTTTTTTTTTTTTGTTTGTTTTTCGAGATACAATCTCACTCTGTTGCCCTGGATACAGTGCTACAAGATAGATACTCAGCTCACAGCAGCCTTCACCTCCTGGGCTGAAGAGATCCTCCTGCCTCAGCCCGCCGAGTAGCTGGGACTGTAGGTACCCACCACAATGCCTGGCTAGTTTTTCTATTTGTAGTAGACACGGGGTTTTACTCTTGCTTAGCTCAGGCAGTGCACCCACCGCGGCCTCCCAGGGTGCTGGGATTACAGGCGTGAGCTGTGCAACTGTGTTTCTCATCAGCGAGCCCTGGGATAAGTGGGAGGCCGTCACTGCCCCTGTTTATGCAGTTCGTGATGGTGTCAGGGACAGAAGAGCGGACGTTGACCCCTTTGGTGACTCATTTATCAGGTGGAGAAGAGAGCAGTGGCCAGGGCAGGTGCGCCCCACGCAGAGGGCCTGTGCCCTGCTCCCGTCTCCGGGGCGTGTTGACATCCCCAGAGCTGTTTGTAGCAGCTTTTCTTTGCATCTGGTGAAGGGCAAGCCTGCCTCTTGTATTTGAACAGCAGGCCCTGTCAGCATGATGTAACGTTGTTATTTATAGGCTCTGAAAACGTCAATGCAGGGAGAGAAATAATTCTCTGAAGTTCAGTTATTTGTAGTCTTCTTTTCCTCTGCCCTATGTGGTTCTCTTAATCACTTCAGGCACCAGAAAAGAGGTTTGCCATTTATCCTTAGGACACAAAATGAGAGGCTGATTTAATCTGGTGTAGGAGAGATGGAGGGTGTATTTGTCCTCACTTTGACTTAAACCCATATTGTGTGGTTTAATGACTGTTAAATGAGAAGATGGAAGTCACCCCAGTACACTTGCTATTCTTTAGCTCTGTTGGGTTGAGAAGCAAGTGGAAGGTTAATGTTGATTTACATCCCTAAGCCTACTCAGGGATGAGTAGTGTGCCTAAGAGGATGAGCTTTCCCTCGCCTACCTCAGCCATGTAAGGGGTCGGGGTCAAATGCATAATCTACTGCTAGGTGACCTTGATAGCAACCGATCTGCTACTCAGTGGCATTAGTGCTGAGTTGCCTGTGAGTACGTGGGTTGTCACAATGTGTCCTGCTGCAGGTGACAAGTGACAAGGGAATTTTCTCTTTATTTTAAGATGTCAAGCAACTTCATAAAAATAACTCAGTGATAATTTAATAACTGTTCTGCTTCAAATTATTTTGTGATCTTTAATATACACATATAAGACTTTATGCCTTTTGTTTACAAATCTGATGTTTACATGTAATAATAGTTTTCATAAATACTTTTATGCAGGCAGACTATTTAGATTTCTGTTGTGCCAATAATTTGATGTTCTCCTTGTATTGGGAAATTGGTAGAATATTTGACTGTTGTTGTTTCCCAATATTTCCCTGTGATAGCAAGTACTACAATAAATATCTTGGCATAATTTTTATTTTTTTATTGAGTTGTTTCCTTGGGTTATAGACTGAGTATTAAAGTGGTAATACTCCCCTAAACTGAGTTTCAGATTTAGTGACATCTCTATCAAAATAATAGCTTCTCTTAAAGTGGTAGCATCATTAGAATCAAAGATTATGACTCTGTAGGTCTTGTTAAATGATGAGAGATAATGAGTCAGTATAATTATTCATTATTTAGTGCATGCTGTTAGCATCATGATTTTATTTCTTTTTATTTTTACTTCCTTAATGATGCCAATTAAAGCACCTTAAAAAATTGTTCTTAAAATAGTACTGAAAAGACATCCCATAAAGACTCAATATTGTTAAGGTGGTAGTACTCCCTAATTGAGTTACAGATTTAGTGAAATCTCTATCAAAAAACAGCTTATTTTTTTTTTGCATTAATTGACAAACTGATCCTAAATTCCAGGGACCCAGAAGAGCCAAAATAATCTTTAAAAAAAGGAACCAATTTGGAAGTCTCATGCTTCCTAATCCCTACGAAGAAATCAAGAACAGGTGGTACTAACATAGGAAATAGACATGTAATCAATGAAAGGCAAGAAACAAATCTTAATCTTATAATCAATTTGTTTTTGATAAGGACACCCAGACAAATCAATGGGCAAATAATAGTATTTTCAACAAACAGTGCTGAGACAAGTATTTAAGTATTTACATGCAAAAGAATGAAGTTGGACCTTTATCTCATACTGTATTCAGAAATTAACTCACAATGGAACATCGGCATAAACGTAAGATCTAAAACTATAAAACTTTTGGGTTAGGCAAAGATTTCTTAGACAAGACACCAAAAGCACAAAAGGAAAAAATGGATACATTGAACTACATCGAAGTGAAATACTGTGCTACAAACGATATCATTAAGAAAGGTAAAAGGCCACAAAATGGGAGAATATAGCCAGGCGCAGTGGCTCACGCCTGTAATCCTAACACCCTGGGATGCCGAGGAGGGTGGATTGGTTGAGCTCACAAGTTTGAGACCAGCCTGAGTGCAAGTGAGACCTCATCTCTAATAAAAATAGAAAAACTAGCTGGGTGTAGTGGTGCATGCCTATAGTCCTAGCTACTCAAGAGGATTGCTCACACCCAAGAATTTGAGGTTTCTATGGTACTCTACTAAGGGAGAAAGAGTGAGACTGTCTATCAAAAAAAAAAAAATATTAGAATGGGAGAAAATATTTGCAACTTATGTACATATATCCAAGTAGGTAGTGGTATTTAGAGTATGTAAAGTATTCAGAGTATGCAATAATAAAATGATAAGCCAATTTAAAAATGGACAAAGAATCTAAAGTGACATTTCTCCAAAGAAGATAGGTAAAAAATGGCCACTAAGCCCATGAAGAAACACTCAACATCATTAGTTTCCAGAGTGAATCAAAACCAAGTGAGATACTACTTCACACCTACCAGGCTGACTACAGTACAAAGACAGACACTGCTGACTGGCAAGTCAGGAAATAGTGTTGGCAAGGATGCAGAGAAACTAGAACCTTCATTCATGGCTGCCGGCAATGTAACATGGCACAGCCACCTTGGAGCACAGTTTGGCAGTTCCCCCAAATGTTAAACAGACCAGGTGCAGTGGCTCACGCCTAAAATTCTAGCACTCTGGGAAGCCAAGGCAGAAGGATTGCTTGAGGCCAGGAGTTCATGACCAGCCTGGACAACATAGCAAGATCCTATTTCTAAAAAAATAAAATAAAATAAAATAAAAATAAAGAAAATATAAAACGTACCTTGGTGTGGTGGCTACCTTGTAATCCCCACTGTTTGGGAGGCTGAGGTAGGAGGATAGCTTGAGCATGGAGTTTGAGGTTGCAGTGAGCTGTGATAATGCCACAGCACTCCAGCCTGTGCAACAGAGTGAGACCTTATCTCAGAAAAACAAACAAGTTAAACATAGATTTACTATATGACCTAGCAGTTTTATTCCTAGGAATGTACCTTACCCAAGAGAAAAGAAAACATAAGCCTATATAACTTATCCACAATAGCTAAAAAGTGAGGATAATTCCAAAGTTCATCAGCTGATAGATGCATAAACAATATGTGATATATCCATAGAATGGAGTATTATTTAGCAGTACAGATGAAATACTGATACATGCTATAGCATGCATGAAACTTGAAAACATGGGTGTAAACAAAAGCCTGTCCCAACGACCATATATTGTATGATTCCATTTCTATGAGATCTCTAGGTTAGGCACAAGTAGAGGCAGAGAACAGAATAGAAGTAGGTGAGGGAAGAGCGGAGTAGACTGCAAATGGTTACATGGTTTCTTTATGGGTGATGAAAATATTTGGAACTTAGATGGTGATAAGGGTTGCAGAACTCTGACTATATCAAAGACCATTAAATGGTATACTTTAGCTGGGTAGATTTTATGATGTTTGAATTATATCGCCATAAAGTTTTGTTTTGTTTTGTTTTGTTTTGAGACAATCTCAAGCTGTTGCCCTTGGTAGACTTCCTTGGCATCACAGCTCACAGGCAACCTCAAACTCTAGGTAGTCCAAGCAGCTGGGACTACAGGCATCTGCCACCACACCTGGCTATTTTTTTTGTTGCAGTTGTCATTGTTGTTTTAGCTGGCCTGGTCCGGGTTCGAACCCACCATCCTCGGTATATGTGTCTAGCACCCTACCCACTGAGCTACAGGTGCCACCACCATAAAGATGTTTTTAAAAAGTGTTACCGAGGGGGTGCATGTTCTATATTGTAGAATCTTTCTCTCTTTGGATATAAATTGTTGATTCAACAAAGTTTGATGACTTCTTAGTAAAAAATGTAAGCAGACCTTGGAGATCTTGCAGGCTCAGTTCCAGACCACTTCAATAAAGAGAATATCAGGATAAAGCAAGTCACACTGATTTCCTGGTTTCCAAGTAGGTATAAAAGTTGTGCTTACGCTAGGCTGTAGTCTCTTAAGTATGCAGTAGCAACATGTCTAAGAATGCAATGTACCTACCAAGACATTATTGCTTACAAATGCTAATGGTCATCAGAGCCTTCAGCAAGTCATAATTTTTTGCTGGAGGAGGGCCTTGCCTAGATGTTGATGCTAATGACTGATCAGGTTGATGATTGCTGAAGGTTGGGGTGGATGTGACAGTTTCTTCAAATAAGACAATGATTTTGTTGCATCAGTTGATGTTTCCTTTCACAAAAGATTTCTCTCTAGCATGTGATGTTGTATGACAGCGTTTTATCCACAGTGAAACTTCTTTCAAAATTGGAGTCCATTCCTACAAACCTACCACTGCATTGTCTGCTGTTGTCCTTGGTAGAGTGCCATTCCTCTGATCCCAGAGGAATCACTGTCTATAGCACCTATATCCTTACAAAATGTAGTTCCTGTGCAATACCCTAAATCTTTCATTGCCGTCTCAACACTGCTCACAGCATCTTCACCAGGAGTAGATTCCATCTCAAGACACCACTGTTTTTGCTCATTCCTAAGAAGCAACTTCTCATCTAAGTTTTAGAAGATTGCAACAATTCAGTGACATCTTCAGGTCCACTTCTAATTCTATTTGTCCTGCTGTTCTTCCACCTCTGCAGTTACTTCTTTCACTAAATTCTTGAACCCCTGAAAGGCCCCCTTATGGTTGGAATGAACTCCTTCCATACTCCTGTTAATGTTGATGTTTTTACCTCCTCCCATGAATCGCAAACTGTTCTTAACAGCATCTAGAGTGGTGAATCTGTTGCAGGAGGTTTTCAATTTACTTTGCCCAGATCCATCAGAGGAATCACTATCTATAGCAGCTATATCCCTTACAAAAGGTAGTTCCTAAATAATAAGACTTGAGAGTTGAAATTTTGCCTGCTTCATGCTGCAGAATGGATGTTGTGTTAACAGGCATGAAAAAAACACTATGGTTGGTGCCTATAGCTCAAGCGGCTAAGGTGCCAGCCACATACACCAGAGCTGGCAGGTTCAAATCCGGCCTGGGCCTGCCAAACAATGACAACTACAACCAAAAAATAGTCGGGCATTGTGGCGGGCACCTGTAGTCCCAGCTACTCGGGAGGCTGAGGCAAGAGAATCACTTAAGCCTAGGAGTTGGAGGTTGCTGTGAGCTGTGTCGCCACATCACTCTACCCAGGGTGATAGCTTGAGGTTCTGTCTCAAAAAAAGAAAGAAAACAGCATTAATGTCCTTGTATACTCGTATCTTCATCAGAGCTCTTGGGGGACCAGATATTGTTAATAAGCAGTAATACCTTTGAAAAGGATTGTTTTATCTGATTCAATCTCAACAGCAAGCTTAAAATATTTATGTGAAATACATAGTAAACCAGACCATGACCCATGTGTTGTCATCCAGGTTGTGTTGTTGTTTCCTTCATAGAACACAGGAAGGGCCCTAGGATTTTGAGAGTAGTAAGTGAGTCACCAGCTGCCGTAGCCCCTAACAAGGAAGTCAGCCTGTCCTTTGAAGCTTTGAAGCCAGGCATTGACTTCTCCTGTCTACCTATCAAAGTCCTACGTGGCATCTTCTTCCAATGGAAGACACTTTCGTCTCCCCTGAAAATCTCCACCTTTATCAATAATCTTAGCTACATCTTCTGCATAACTTGCTCCAGCTTCTATATCAGCACTTGCTGCTTCACCTTGCATTTTTAGGTTATGGAAATGGCTTCTTCCCTTAAAACCCATGAACCAACCTCTACTAGCTTCAAATTTTTCTTCTATAGCTTCCTACAATTACAGAGAGTTAAAACTTTGTTCTGGTTTAGGCAGCTTGAGACTCTTTTGTCTGGTTTGGTCTTCTACCCAGACCACTCAAACTTTACTCATGTTAGCAATAAGGCTATTTACTTTCTTACAGTT
Source organism: Perodicticus potto (assembly GCA_963574655.1). Classification (NCBI taxonomy): domain Eukaryota; kingdom Metazoa; phylum Chordata; class Mammalia; order Primates; family Lorisidae; genus Perodicticus; species Perodicticus potto. Next base: position 13,650 of record CAUYRH010146474.1, on the reverse strand, counting down.
TGTGTATTCAGTGGAGCAGCACTTTTTATTTCCTTCAAGAGCTTTTCCTTTGCATTCTCAGCTTTGCTGACTATTTGGCACAAAAGACCTAGCCCTCAGCCAACTTGGCTTTCGACTTGCTTTCTTTAAGAAGCTTATTTCTAACTTTTCATTTAACGTGAGAGATGTGTGATTCTTCCTTTCTCTTGACCACTTAGCAGCCACTGTAGGGTTATTAATTGACCTAATTTTAGTATCTTTTTTGTCTCAGGGAATAGGGAGTCCTGAGGAGAGGGGAAGAAGTAGGGTAACGTCATTGGAGTGGTCAGAATACACACATTTATTAAGTTTGCTGTTTTTTATGGGCACGGTTCGTGGTGTCCCCAAACAATTATTAATATAATAGTAACATCAGAGACACTGATCACAGGTCACCATTAACATAAAGTAGTAAGGAAAAAGTTTAAAGTACTTCAAGAATTACTAAAATGTAACACAGAAGAACAAATCAAGTACTGTGCGTACGTGCTGTTGAAAAAATGGCACCAGTAGACTTGCTAATGCAGAGTTGCTCAAACTTTCCGATTTGTAAAAAAATACAGTATCTGTGAAGTGCAATAAAATGAGATATGCTTGTATTACTTATATATCTATCCAAATGCTAAATGTATAATTGTTGGTGATGTTTTTACATTTTTCCATATTATTCTTTCATTTTCAATTATATTATGTTTAATTGTGGGAAATGTAAACATTCAAACATATACACATTATTGTTATAATCATAGATTTCATGTCTTCAGAAAGGAAACTTATTTTCTTTCCCAAACTGGGATATCTTAAGCTATTTCATTTTTTTTTTTTAGATTGCAAACTTAGGTTTTAAAAGCCATCTTATTAGTTTTGTCCACTGTAATCTGAGAAAATACATGCTATTATTTAATTTTTTCACTTCATTAAGCCAAGTTTTATGGCCTAAAATATGACCAGTCTCTACAAGGAGAACTACAAAACACTGACTCAAGAAAGAAATTGCAGATGACAGAAACAAACGAAAAAACGTATCATACTTATGGATCAGCAGAAACAGCATTGTTAAAATGTCCAGACTGCCCAAAATGATTTATAGATTCCAGGTAATCTGCATCAAAATACTGTCATATTTCACAGATTTAAAAAAAATAATTTTATGCTTTGTTTGGAGCAAAAAAAGCCAAAGCAATCTTTTTTTTTTTGAGACAGAGCCTCAAGCTGTCACCCTGGATAGAGTGCTCTGGCATCACAGCTCACAGCAACCTCCAATTCCTGGGCTCAAATGAGTCTCTTGCCTCCACCTCCCAAGTAGCTGGGACTACAGGCGTCCGCCACAACGCCCGGCCATTTTTTCCGTCGTTGTTTGGCTGGCCCGGGCTGGATTCGAACCCACCAGCTCAGATGTACATGGCTGGCGCCTTAGCCCACTGAGCCACAGGCGCCGAGCCCAAAGCAATCTTAATAAGCAAAAGGAACAAATTTGGATGCATCACATTACCAGATTTCAAACTATACTACAAACCTTTAGTAATCAAAACAGCATGGTATTGGCACAAAAATGGAGACATTTGACCAATGGAACAGAACAGAAAACTCAGATATTATACTATCCACATACAGCCAACTGACCTTTGACAAAGCAGACAACTGAGGAAAAGAATCCCTATTCAATAAGTGGTGCTGGAAAAATTGGCTTAGCCACATGCAGAATAAGGAAACAGGACAAGTATCTCTCACCACTTGAAAAAATTAATTCAAGGTGGGTAAAAGACATAATTGTAAATCATGGAACCATAAGAATTCTAGAAAAACATGTTGGAAAAACTCTTCTAGATAATCAACCTAAGCAAATAATTAATCACAGAAGACCCCAATGGCAATAACAGCACCAACACAAATAAATAAATGGTACTTGGTTAAAATAAAAAGTGTCTGCACAGCCAGGGACATAATCAACACAGCAAACAGACAACCTGCAGAATGAAAGAAAATGTTCACAAGCTGTGCATCTGATAAAAGCCTAATAACCCAAGTCTACAAAGAATTCAAGCAAATGAGCAAGAAAAAGGCAAACAACCCCATTCAAAAGTAGGAAAAAGTCAGGACAGAAGCTTTCAAAACATAAACAAATGGCGAGTAAGCACATGAGAAAATGCTCAGTGTCACTAATCATCAGGAAAAGACAAATTAAACTGACAGTGAGATACTACCTTACCCATATTAGAATGGCTTTTGTTAAAAAGTCCAAAAATAATAGATGCTGGGGTGGATGCAGAGAGAAAAGAACACTTACACACTGTTGGTGGGACTGCAAATTAGTACAACCTCTGTGAAAACAACATGGAGATGCCTCAAAGAACCAAAAGTAGCCCTACTGTTTGATCCAGTCCCACTACTGGGCATAAACCCAAAGGAAAATAAGTCATTTTATCAAAAAGACACCTACAATTGAATGTTTATTGCAGCGCAATTCACAGTTGCAAAGTTGTGTAATCAAACCAAATGCTCATCACTTCATGAGTAGATTAACAAAATGTAGCAAATGTGTGCATACCATGGAATATTACTCAGCCATGAAGAAGGATGACTTAATGCCTTTTGCAATAATTTAGATGGAACTGGAGACCGCTGTCCTGAGTAAAGTATCTAAAGAATGGAAAAATAAACACCAGCGTATTCTCTATTAAATTGGAACTGATGAACACACTTGTATAGAGGGAAGTAAAACTCAATGGAAATGAAACATAGGGGAGGGCAGAGGAGGGACTGGGAGAAAACCTGTCTAACAGGTGCAGTGAACACTGTCTGGGTGATGGGCACACCTACAACCATGACTCAGCTGTCATGAAAGTGATCCAAGCATAGATAGTGGCTTCTCCCCGGTCCTCACATGGGGGGAAGAGGCTAGATAGCTCTGTGGGGGGTGGAGGGAGGGTTCTGTTTTATAAAGGCATTGATCCCCTTCATGGGGTCTCTGCCTTCATGCATCTCCTAATACCATCACAGTGGGGGTGAGAAGCTCACATGTGAATTTTGGGAGGCACAAATAAATATTTTATGTAACAATCATATATATATAATATATGTGTGTGTAACTTGTTTATATATATATAACATATATATAATATATATATGTGTGTAACTTGTTTATATATATATAACATATATATATAATATATATATGTGTAACTTGTTAGCAAACATAGGTACATATTTAAGTATGAATACAAATGTAGATATAAATATTCGGAGGGCTTGTTCTTACTGGACTCAGAAATAAACCAGATTTATTTTTATTTTTTATTTTTAAATTTTTATTTATTCACTTATTTTTGAGGCCAAGTCTTGCTCTGCCATCCAGGGTAGAGTGCTGTGGCATCCTAGCTCACAGCAACCTGGCTTGGGCAATCCTCTTGCCTCAGCCTCCTGAGTAGCTGGGACTACAGGTGTGTGCCACAATGCTCAGCTCATTTTTCTATTTTTAGTAGAGACGGGATCTCATTCTTGCTCAGGCTGGTCTCTAATTCCTAAGCTCAAGCGATCCACCTGCCTCAGCCTCCCAGAGTGTTAGGATTACAGGCATGTATTTTTAATGAATTGATCAATAGAATATGTTTTTTACATTTTAGAGAAGCAAATCGCTTAAAGTAATTAAGCCTCCATTAAATGTACCTTTTGAAATCAGTTCTTTAATAACTTCCTGTATTTCTTCTGTAATGTTAATATATCGTTATTACATCTATTTTAATTTTATATTATATTATTAGTTTTTAATGCATGTAACTGCATACTAGTTTGGGATATGGAAAAGTGTAGTATTTGTATTAATTTGTGTTTTCTTAATTTTATGATTAGGCTTTGGATCATCATGTTAGGCTTTGGAGAGAGTTTGTTTTTTATCAGTTCACTTTTTAGTTTCCATTTTATCTCTTGTTTTCCTTAACTTGTTTTATAGTTTTTTCTTAATATCTTACCGTTACATATTAGTCTTATTAGAATTTTTCATATTAGTTTTCTGGGAGTAGAGATTTGACTGTATTCCTTGATTTGGTTTGAATTACTTTATTTGTTTTACTAGAAGAGTGTCTGTGGAGGAGCCTAAAGGTTTTTATTTTCTTTTCTTTTTGAGACAGAGCCTCAAGCTGTCACCCTGGATAGAGTGCTGTGGCATCACAGCTCACAGCAACCTGCAATTCCTGGGCTCAAGTGAGTCTCCTGCCTCCGCCTCCCAAGTAGCTGGGACTACAGGCGCCCACCACAACACCGGGCCATTTTTTAGTTGCAGCCGTGGTTGTTTGGCGGCCTGGGCTGGATTCGAACCCGCCAGCTCAGGTGTATGTGGCTGCACCTTAGCCCTTTGAGCTACAGGCGCCGAGCCCTAAAGATTTTATTAGATGTCTGTTGTCATGTGTCTTGAGTATCTGATTATGATTAACTTTATTTATGTCATTTAATTAATTGTACAGTGAGGCCGGCTCTGTCTGAGTCTGTGGCCCTTGTCCTCTGCCTGGCAGAAGCCTGTGATTTGGGGATAAACTCTGGAAGCTGGTTGCTGGGATAAGTCCTGGCGCCTTCTCTCTGGCCAGGTGACCTTAGATGAGAGCGTCATCTCTTTAGTCCTTGCTTCCCTCCTCAGTGTGATGGGGACCCCAGTGACACCTGTGACACGGGTTTGCTGTTCGGATTCAGTGACGTAGTCTGGGGGCACATGCAGCTTGCCGTGGGTCTCAGCTGGCTATAATGACGATGGCACGACCCCTGTGGCCACGGCTCTGAAGGTGAAAGCGACAGAATTCACCACACTCTCAGGAGATCAGGACGCTGTGTGCGCAGACCTTAGGCTTATGCAGAGGCGTCTGGGTGTCGAGAATTATAAAATGGGCTACCAGTTGTAAAGCAGGGTGCATCCCCCAGAGCTAGGAAGGAGGACCCACAAGTGGGGCTGTTTGGCTGGTTCTTGAAGAGTCAGTAGAGTTTGCAGGTGGAGGTGCGGACTGGGGGATGGGTCTACATACAAGCCTAGAGCAGAGCGAATACTGTATTCTCTGTTGGAGCTCAAGGGCGCTGGAGCATTGGTGGGGAGGGGCAGGTGGACTAGGAGGGACCCGGGAAGCAGATCTTTTGGTGTTGTGTCCTATTTCAATCGCTCAGTCTTCTTTCTCACAGAGTTTAGCTGCAGTCACACTTACTAGCGTACAGGTGCACGTGTATTATTGGTTATTCCTCATTGCCCCGTGGAGTTGTTCTCGTTGTTTCTGTTTCTTCTTGTGTTTTTGGGGGGTAGACTTTTCCTTACTGTCAGAGTGAAAGATGACCGTAGGGGTCTTCCTGTTTTCTGTTATGGTAAACGCTGGTTTCACATGTCCATGCATCCAGTTCTCATTATTTTTTGTTCCTCTCTTTTCTAGTGTGTGATGAACTCCCACCAAGGGGTGCGCAGATTCTAGTTTTAGAGAACAGCATTTCCTACCCCTCGTTTGAAACTCATCCATGACATTCTACATTTTCTCATAGCATCAAACTGAATTCCTCTGCAAGATTACCTTTGTGAGTTGAGGCTTCTTAGATGTTCAGCCACGCTGGCTCTGGGAAGCTGTGTGTGTCTGTTTTTGTTTATTTCTCTGTAGTTTCTTGCAGGGAACGTGGTAGCCTTGGGGATTTGTGGACAGAGTGCCTCAGAGCTTTGGTTTGGGAACAGCATTGTGTTACAGAAAGAACACTGGCCTGCAAGTCCAGAGAGCTGGTTTCTGGGTTTGCCTCAGCCATAAATAGCAAAAATACACTTTCACTTTCGTATTAGCCAGTTTGAAAGAGCTGTGAGACCTCAGTCGAGCCCGTAGACCTTCTCTGGTGCTCTTTTTATTTACCAGGAATTTCAGGGAGTGGGAATAAATCAGGGTTTTCTGAAGCAACTTCCCTGCAGCACTGGTTTGATGAACGGTTAGTACATATTCCATGAAAAGAGGTCCCATGTTGGGGCTATCCCGGGACTTCTCAGAAACTTTAGTTTTGTGCCATGATTCTCCAAGGGGGGAGATACAGTGCACAGGGATGCCGTGTTTAACCAGTTTATTTGACCAGGAAAATTCTTACTGGTACAGTAGCCTGGGAGACTAGAAGGGTTCAGTAGGACCCTTCACTTTTGGGAAATGGTAGGCTAGATAATTTCCTAAGGTTTCTTTATTTGTGTGTTACTAAAGCATGACTGTGTACATTAATGCATTTACGGGGTACAATGTGCTGAATTGATATACAATGTGGAATGCTTACACCGAACTGATTAATGTAACCATCACCTCCCTTGCTTATTTGTAGTGATAAGATATTTTTACTTCATTCTTAATAGTTTTGAAATGTACCATTGTGTTATGCACCTTAGGTGAGGTCCTCCCAAATACCCCCCCTCCTCTAGACTTCTTCCTCTGCCCTCCTTCTTTCTGGACTATAGTTATGTTTTGCCATTCATATGAGTAGGTAGGTGATTGTATGTTGGTTTCATAGTAGTATTGAGTACATTGGATACTTTTTCTTCCATTCTTGAGGGACTTTAGTAAGAAGAATATGTTCCAGCTCCATCCAGGTAAACATGAAAGATGTAAAGTCTCCATCTTTTTATGGCTGCATAGTATTCCATGGTATACATATACCACAATTTATTATTAATCCGTTCATGGGTCAAGGGGTACTTGGGCTGCTTCCATGACTTGGCAATTATGAATTGGGCTACAATAAACATTCTGGTGCAAGTGTCTTTGTTGTAAAATGACTTTTGATCATCTGGGTATATACCTAGTAGAGGAATTACAGGATCAAACAGTTTTTAGTTCCTTGAGTATTCTCCAAACTTCTTTCCAAAAAGGCCTTATTAGCTTGCATTCTCACCACCAGTGTAGAAGTGTTCCCTTCTCTCCACATCCATGCCAACATCTGCAGTTTGGGGATTTTGTGATGTGAGCTAATCTTACTGGGGTTAGGTGATCTCTCAAAGTGGTTTTGATTTGCATTTCTCTGATGATTAAAGACGATGAGCATTTTTCTCTTGTGCTTGTAGGCCGTGCCCCTGAGAAGCTGTAAGAAACCTGAGGAAGAAGCTTCCCAAGGCTTCTTACAGCTTTCAAATGTTATGGTTCTGTGAAATATACTACAAACTTTAAAAGGGTGACTTTTCCTATTTGTTGATTATATCTCAGTAAAGCTGTTATAATTCCTCGTTGGAAAAAAAACATGTATGGCAGTTTTTCTGTTTATCATCCTTTACAAAGAGGGGTGTTCAGTTCCAGGGAACTCCCACGGCCAGTCTCCTCATGATGCTTCTATTTGTTTCTCTCAGACCAGTCCCTTTGCATATTAGATCTTCCCCTTGACTTTCTAGGTTCATCTGTTTATCTTCTTTTGAGTAGTGTAGCCTTTATTTCTGCGGTGTTTGTTTCTCTCTTAATTCTTTGCATCATCTCCTTCGCCACTATTATGAATTCTTTCATCTTTTTTTTTTGAGACAGAGTCTCACTTTGTCACCCTCGGTAGAGTGCTGAGGTGCCACAGCTCACAGCAACCTCCAGCTCTTGGGCTTAGGCGATTCTCTTGCCTCAGCCTCCTGAGTAGCTGGGACTACAGGCACCTGCCACAACGCCTGGCTATTTTTTTGTTGCAGTTTGGCCTGAGTCGGGTTTGAACCCTCCACCCTCGGTATATGGGGCCGGTGCCCTACTTACTGAGCCACAGGTGCCGCTCTCTTTGCCATCATCTTTAACATAAGCCTGTTTCTTTTAAATTTGCTGTTTTCCATACAAACTTTTTTTTTTTTCATTTTATCAGCCTGTTGAAGGAGTGGAGAGAGCACAAGTCTCATCTGAACATGGGCAAGTCTCATCTTCCACTACTGACCTGGCCAAGCTTTCCGAGCCTGGGTCCCCATCTGGAAAAGGAGGGCAGTCCCACCACCAGAGCAAATGTCAGCCTTAAGTAATGCAGCCTGGGTGAGGCCCAGCGCTCAGCACACGGCACCTACTTGGGCTTGTCTAGCGCTCCTTTCCTATCTAGACAGCATCGTGTCTGAGTTGCAAATCCCAGTAGAAAGACGTCCCATCACAGATGTCAGAGTCATGTGCATAACATTTGAGATGCCAAGGGAATCCTGTTACGGTGCATTAATCAGTTCTGCAGCCATTCGTGGTGGGTTCAGTTACATAGCTCCTTTTTCATGGGGATTGCTGTTCATTCATGTGGAGATGCTGAAAATATGACTGAGATATCCATTCTCTCTGCGTAATCAGATGTTTATTGCCTGTGATATCAAAGGCCTTCAGGGGGAATAAAAGTTCCATGCCCACAGCAAACTTACAGTTCAATCAGGAAGCTGGCCTGTGATGAGTCTGTGCAGGCAGCAGTCACGACCAGTGTGCTCTGATCCAGCCCTTCAGGAGTCACTGCAGGCCTCTGCCGTGTTTCCCAGGGAATGATTTCAAGGTCACTATCATCTTTTATTTCTCTGCTGAGTCTTATTGTGTCTTTTCTTGTTCATATTGGATAGTTACTTCTTTATACTAAAGGGAATTTTATTAATGAATTGGGAATTTCAGAGCCACTTCTTTCTACCCCTCTTCCCTCCCCCAGCCCAGCCACCGGTGCTTTTCTTCTGGACGGTTGCAGTGTCTCCTGACTGACTCTGTCCTTTCGTTCTCAACACATCTGTCAAAGTGACTTAGTAAGGAAAATTTAAAATAAAATTTAAGTCACATTGCATCTTGCCTTTGTGACATACCCTTAAATAAGTTCCCTTCTCATTCAGTATAAATCCCCAGATTCTCAGAAAGACTGGCAAGGCCCTGCATGAACTGATGGCTGTGGCCTCTGTAGCCTTGTCGCCCACCTTTTCCCCCTCTCACTCCACTCCTGCCTCGCTGCCCACCTTCCCTCCTCTCCCTCCATGGCCGCCTCAGGGCCTTTGTGCCTTCTGGGCCCCCGAATAGGACACCTTACCTCTAATATCTGCCTTGACCACTCTCACTTCTGTGAGTCTCCATTCAAGCCAGCCTTTCAGGGAGACCCTCCCTTATTTGTTCATTGCCTGCCTCTCCCCTTTATAATGAGACCTTAAGCTCCCCGAGGACAGGGACTCTGAGTCACTGCTTTGTCTCTACGCTGAGACCAATGCCTGGCCCTTAGCCAGCCAGGTTTGTGTACACGTATTTGAGTGAGTGTATGTGAATGCGTATAAAGAATAGTCTCTCTCTTTGCCTCCCAGCTATGGTGGGATGATCATTATACTTCTGCAGCTCGTGGGTTTTTGTCAGGATGGGAGCAGCCATAGTTGTGACATGTTGAGAGCAGGTCCCTAATTATGCACACTCGTGGGCTCCCCCTGCCTCACACTGTTAACACCTCCATCTCCCCCATCAAGAGGGAGGAACATTAAGAAGCATATTAAGAAAAAAATTGATAAAATTATAATTTGATGAAAAGATTGACAGGTTCCATGAAACTAAGAAAAACAATTGATGAAGTGTTAATGTCTCTAATATAGAGAGGCTAGAAACAGTGGCTCATGCCTGTAATCGTAGCATTTTGGGTGGCCGCAGAAGGAGGATCACTTGAGGCCAGAGGTTCAAGACTGGCATATGCAATATAATGAGACCCCCATCACTACAAAGAATCAAATAATTGGCTGAGCATGCTGGCTGGAGCCTGTAGTCCCAGCTACTCAGGAGGCTGAGGTAGGAAGATCACTTGATCTCCAGGAGTTTACGGTTGCCGTGAGCTATGATCACACCACTGTACTCTTGCCAGGACCACAGAGTGAGACCCTGTCTCTATAAAAGGGGTGAAGGAGCTCTTATAAAATTGGGACATAATGAAAGGATAACTATAAACATAGAAAATGAAAAATAGCCAAAACTTCTAAACATAGAAGACATTGAAATAAAACACAGAAACTACCAACGATATACGAACCTCACAGCAAACAAGGAAATGCAAATTAAAACAACTTGGACAAGTGATTGGCTAATACTGAAAACATTATAGGGTTGCAAAAGTTATAGGGAAATTGGCCCTTTATAAACTGCTGGTATATTTGCAAATTGATAAACTCTCTGGAGCTGGTGACTTGCTATTTGTAGACATTACCTTACAGTTTGCTAACAACCTAAGAGGGAAGTCATGTGGCTGTGCCACACAGGCGCACCCTCCCTGGAACAGGTGCACACGCGCTCAGCTGTGCGGGCAGCACCACTCCCGGCCACCGGCTGCCTTTGAGAAGACCTCGAGGGGAGGGTGCCGAGTGGTGTGTGGCAGCACTGTGATTCATCCAGCTCGATTCGGGTACTCACACTGACCCCGGAGAACACATCCATCTCCCCGCATATGTGAGCGTGGGGAGGAGTGAACGGCTTCCCACAGAAAGGGCACTCCTGGCAGCTGGCGTCAGTTTCCAGGGCTGCTGTGACACAGCGCCACGCGCTGTATTGTCTCGCGCTTCTCTGGGCTAAATGACCAAAATTAAGGCGCCAGCAGGGTGGGCTCCCTCTGAGGGCGGTGGAGGCAGGACCTGCCGTTCCTCTCTCCAGGCTGTGGCTGGTCACTGGCAACCTTCGCTTGTAGAAACATCACCGCCACGTCTGCCTCATCTTCTGCTGTCCTCGTGTGCGCCACTCTGTACACATTTCCCCTCCTTTAAGGATCTCTTTCATATTAAAATAGGGTCCACCCAGGGCCAGCGTGACCTCATCTGAACTTAACTAACACATCTTCACCAGCCCTATTCTAAATAAGTTGCCATTCTGAGCAACTACAGGTTAAGACTTGAACTTAGGAATTTGAGGGGGACGCAATTCAACTCATAACAGTTGGCAACTAATGGCAACTGGGGTCTCTGCACAGTGTTTTTCTCTGTTTTTATGCAGCTGCCATTGATGTCCTGGTGGCCTCAATCTGTAAGTTCTCCCCGGGGTCTCAGAGCGGGAAGGTTCCCACACCGAATTAAAGTGGGCTGAAGCCACCCGGTTAATTTGTCAGTACAGAACACACCCGGAAGCAAGGGGAAAGGGAAGACATCAGTTAGTAGGCTCAGGAGAGGGAGGTGGCAGGACCACGCGGCCCGATCTGCAGGGTCCTACTGTCCTCTGAAGCGTGGTGAAGAGCACCTGTGTTGAGGATCAAGAGAGGTAGACCGCAGGGGGAAGTCCCCCTGGGCTAGTGGCACTCAACTGTTCAGGGACCCTCAGGGGTGAGTGTGCCTGGCTGATGCACAGCCCTAGGTTTTATTAGTGTTTGGGGCAGAGCACCCACGCAGCCAGGATGGGTGTCACCAACAGGTGGTAAAGTTAAGACCTCGTGATGATCAAGTTCTCATGTATATTTCATGTTCAGATATTTAGTTCTCCTGTATATTTACACTTACGTTTGTACTTGCTAAGTACTTCTGTATTGTGAATGCGTCTGAGGAGTTCTGCCTGGGTCTAAAAAACTTTTTGCTTACTAGTTGCTTAAAACATCTTAAAGTAGAATGTGCCTATGCCTTATAAACGGCAACCTTATTTATCTAACAGAATTGAAAATTCCCAGGATAAATACACATCAGAGCTATGGAAGCGGACACCCTCCAAGCAGCTGCAGCCACGGGCTATAGTGTCCTGTGATTTGTCTCCGCAGCAATTTCCTCTTCTCTAGTGTTTAATCCAGCAGAATTAAATAATATCTACAATGTCTTAATGCCAGCGGACTTACTTTGAACTGAGAACTTTGCATTCGCGAACTTTTTTCTTTTCTTTTTTTTTTTTGGTCTTAAACCCAATTTGGACATGGGACGACAGGCAGCTACTTGCTTGGAAAGCAGAATCTTGTGTTACAAATTCAGGGAAGGCTGGAACTTGATGTCCCTTTGACATAATAGTCTGGGCCAAGTCCCCAAAAGAACTTGGCCTTGTTTCCATTTCTATTTCTTTATGCAGCTCTGGGAATGGAACCTTTTTCTCTGTAGCTAAATTCAGTGAATCTCTCAGTTTGGTATTGCTAGTTTGTATAGAACAATATGGAACATTAGTAGATCCCCAAGCATAATGTACTGACTCTGAAAATTATTCACACTTGCTCATGTCTTCATATTTATGCTTGGAGATCTTTCTTTTGTAAAGGGCTTAAAACATATATTAGTGTAGAAATATCCTAGCAAGAATAACTTGAATTTTTTTTTTTTTTTGAGTGTAACATGCTTTTATTATTATGTCAGGTTGATATGAGGGTACAAATGCTTAGGTTACATTGTTTTCATTTCTAAGGTGAAGTTCAAGTTTTAGTTGAGCCCTTCACCTGGGGGTGAGCTGAACAACCTCACATTGTGCACCGTAGGTGAGATCCTACGGATTGCCCTTCCGGCTCTCTGCTCCTCTCTCCTCCCCCTCACCAGACTGTACTTGTGTTTGTCTTTCATGTGGGCGTGTAGTTGTTTATATATTGGTTTCATATTAGTATTGAGTACATTGGATACTTTTTTCCCCATTCTTGTGATACTTTACTGAGAAAAATGTATTCCAGCTCCATCCAGGTAAACACAAAAGATGTAAAGCCTCCGTCTTTTCTTACGGCTGAATAGTACTCCGTGGTGTACATATACCACACTTGGTTAATCCATTCATGGGTTGATGGGCACCTGGTTTGAGTCTATGTCTTGGCAGTTGTGACATGAGCTGCAATAAACGTTCTAGTGCAAATGTCCTTGTGGTAAGATGATTTTTGTTCTTCGTGGTGGGATACCTAGTAATGGGATTGAGGGATGAGATGGAAGGTTGATTTTAGTTCTTTGAGAATTCGCCATACTTCTGTCCATGGAGATTGTATTAGTTCTCAATCCCACCTGCAGTGCAAAAGTGTGCCCTTCTCTCTGCATCACGCCAGCATCTGCAGATTTGAGATTTTGTGATGTGGACTAACCTTACTGGAGTTTGGTGATAGAGTGGTTTTGATTGGCATTTCTCTGATGATTAAGGATAATGAGAATTTTTCAGGTGTTTGTTGGCCTTTCATCTATCATCTTCAGAGAAATAGCAGTTCAAGTTTCTTGCCCACTTATAAATGGAGCTATTTTCTCTTGTTGGTTAATTTGAATTCTCCGTAAAAATAACTTGAAAATTTAAAAATCGTATGGAAAATGTTACCTGTGGTCACTCCATCCCTTCATGTCCTGTGTCCTTTTCCTTTGTCCCCTTTTTCTCCAAAGAACACACATATGTTTGGTATTAGGCAAAGTACATACTTGTGTATTCATAATAGAACCTTAATCTAAACAGCTGTTAATTATGCCTACTAGATAAAATCTCGAATTTTTCCTAGTGAGTCTGAAAAAAATGGTGGGAAACCTAATTGCCACTTACTTTGAGTGTGTGTTTTGAATGTTGGAAAATGATATTGTGAATTATTTCCCAGCACTATTAACAGGTGACACTTTTTTTTTTTTTTTTTGTAGAGACAGAGTCTCACTTTTTCGCCCTCGGTAGAGTGCCGTGGCATCACACAGCTCACAGCAACCTCCAACTCCTGGGCTTAGGCAATTCTCTTGCCTCAGCCTCCCAAGTAGCTGGGACTACAGGCGCCCGCCACAACGCCCGGCTATTTTTCTGTTTTGCAGTTGGACTGAGGCCGGGT